>BLSH010102625.1:241506-256760 GCA_018402905.1 Glandirana rugosa
AGGGAGGGTTAGGGAGTATATTACACGAAATAGTCTCCTCCTCCGATCCTTAACCATTTAGTGACTATACGGGGGGAGACGAGGTACTGGACTGGTGTGGTCCAAAACATCCGACAATCGCTATCCCACCTCCTAAACAGAAAAGTATTACTAGATTATTTCACCCGTTAAACAAACTCGGACTTGGAGAGACAGTGTCCGTACAGATTAAATGAGTACGTCACACGGTGTCTCTCTCCTCCGTGCGATCGTTCGGGTTCCGTCCGGACCCGGACCCGGACTTTGTCCCGAAGTTCGGACGGACCAGCAGAACCCGAACTTCCAGGTGTTCGCTCAACTCTAATCAAAACCAATACCAATCGGACTTCCTCCTGGCAGCCACTCTCTCACTTATTCCATAATCTGCTTTTTTCCTCCTGGGATGGACATTATGACTTTCCATTGGTGGCTGGACAATGGCCTGTACAGAATTGGCCACTTTGTCAACTCCATGGGTCCTCTCTCTGTGGCACACTGCATGAGTAAATTAGACATGCCTGTGACAGAGAGGTTCAGGCTCAAACAAATTGCCCACTTTATTAGATCATTATGAAAAGACAAATCCTCCACCCTATCGCTAACAGCCTACAAAACCTGGTGTGGTCAGGTCATGGAGCAGAGGGGGGCATATCAGTGATTTACCAATTCCTAGCCTCCTCCTCTGATAAAGCACATTATATGAGGGATTGGGAGGGAGAGTTGGGTTTGGATTGGAACCTAGAAGTCTGGCACAGGGCCTTCTCTGTGTCCTCAAAGGGCATCTACAATGTTGCCCTGGTGGAGGCAAATCTTAAGGTTCTGACACATTGGTACTTAGTCCCCTATAGACTTGACAAATTGTTCCCAAACACCACTCCTTGTGTTTCCGTCAATGTGGTCTCACAGGTACAATGCTCCATACTTGGTGAGAATGTCCCAAGATCAGGGGTCTATGGAACAAAGTCTTTCATCTAATTAGGAAAATCACAGGACTTCCGATCCTGAAAACCCTGCAAATTGCCCTGCTAAATTTTATGGGCCCTGAGATTCCAAAACTGACCAAACACCTCATAACCTTTATACTGATCGGCACTAAGATATCAATTGCTAGAGCTTGGAAATGTCCCCACGCCTCCTTTATCCAAGTTAAAAAGAAAATTTCCTGGATTATGACACAAGAAAAGACAGCAAGCATTTTCATGGACTCAATGGAAAGACGTGATGCAATCTGGGAATCCTGGCTTGCACATGTTTCCCAAGCTTAGTCCATCTCTCTTTTTCTCCGGTCATCTCAACAGGTGGTGAATCCTTCCCCCGTCACCGGTATCTCTCCTCTCCCTCCCTTCTCTCTCTCTCTCCTTCCACCCCTTTATACTCTTTTTCCCTCCCATTCTTTACTTCTCTCCCTTCCTCTTCTCTCTTAAAGCCTCTCTTCAGGTTACAGTACCTGCTTGATCTCTAGGATTTTCATACATGGTTGTTATTATCTCTACACAGTTCCTGCTGATTTTAATTTCCACCACCATCTGAGCAGAGACTCAGAAGGCTTAATCTTTCCATCAAGGTAATCTTCTCCAGATATCAGAATCCTCTCTCATCATGCCACAGTTCTTGAGAAATCCTCCAGTCCCTTACACAGCGACTTTCATGAACTGATACATCTCCATTTCCTGCCTGCTCTATCTGGCACCCGAGATGAATGGATTTCCCAGAAGGGATTACTAATACCACAACATTGGACAATACTCTGAGCAATTATAAGGCCTGATTGGCTAATTGGCTAATTCAGGATTGAGAGACTCATCTCAGATTGCTGGCTTGGTGGTCACTATTGATCCCCTGGGGCTGCTTGCTGGGGGGGTGGGGCGGGGATACGCCTCTCATCGCGGCACAGTATGATCCCACTTGGGGTGCTGCGGGGGGAGGACCAAGATTCTTCCCTTCTGGGCGTCCCATCCACCGGGGGCAGCCACGGGGCAGGTACACTGGGTGGAGGGTATGGTTTTTCCTAATGGTTTTTTTTTTAAACTCTTTTTATTGAAAAAAGAAATATACAAATAAAAGACAATGATCTCAAGACCAGCATAAACACTTGAAATCAGATACGGTACAGTTTAGCACATCGGTAGTGGTTGTACACAAACAGAGGCCAGTGGATTATATAACATACTAAAAAAAAAAAATTAAGTAAGGAACATTCCAGCACTGATATTGCTAGGTATTCTACGGTCCATTACGTAGACGTGTACGTCAATGCAGACGAACACCAAGGGTCCCACACCTTATTATACTTATTGGGACAGCCTCTATGCTCAAAAATTACCTTTTCGAATGGCAGAGTCTGATTCACCATCAGAATCCACTGCCGGGTAGATGTGGGTACAGGCTTACTCCACCTGAGAGCAATAGCTTTACGCGCCTGAAAGAGGGTTTCCCGCATTAAAATTCTAGAGAACCAGGGCCACTGCTCCTCATCCAGAATGCCCAATAGACATACCTGCGGAGTGCACGGCACCAGGATCGAGAGGATCTGGGACAGTATCCCAGTCACCCCTCTCCAGTATAAGGCGATCACCGGGCATTGCCACATTACGTGGTTAAAGTCTGCTCTTTGGTGGGTACATCTGGCACACTCAGAAGTTGGGATGTGATGCATTGCATGCAATCTCACAGGCGATAAATAGGACTGATGAATCATATACAATTGTACCATCTTGTTATTCACCGCCGGTGAGACATACAAGTGTGAAGAGCATGCCTCCTCCCAGTCCTCATCTGAAAGATCTGGAATCAGTGCCCGCCACCTGTCACGTGCTGCCAATGGCCGACTGACCACTGCCTTATGCAATAGGGGAGAATAGATATCAGATATCAATCCCTTTGGGCCCTGAGATCTCAAAATTCCTATCAGGGGATATTGAGATAACTGGGATGCATCAGGGCCAAATTGGGCCTGTAGTGCAGGGCGGGGTTGTAAGTATTTATAAAACACTGTCCGGGGAAGGTCATATTTGCCCTGCAGGTCCGTAAAAGAGATCAACACTCCAGCGCTATAAATGTCCCTCAGGTACATCAGTCCCCTACATTCCCAGAACT
This sequence comes from Glandirana rugosa, assembly GCA_018402905.1. Lineage (NCBI taxonomy): Eukaryota > Metazoa > Chordata > Amphibia > Anura > Ranidae > Glandirana > Glandirana rugosa. Next base: position 244,621 of record BLSH010102625.1, read on the forward strand.
TACCATCCGCTAAGAGCAGCAAATGGGGGAACATAGGCTTTTCCCATAACAGTAAGTCTATATTTATCCGGTCAAAATTATCCAGTCTCCTAGTCTCCCTCCACACTGAATGGGCCAAATTGAGAATCGGTACTCTAATTTTAGGCAGTAAGTCTAAGGGGGCCTCCAGGGCCACCACCAGATTTCTTAATTTAAGGAAAAATGCCAGATGCGACTTCACCACCCCCGGAGCCACCGGTTTCAACCAATCTACGAGATGGCACAGCTGCCCCGCCAAATAGTAATATTGTAAATTGGGAAGCGCCATCCCGGCCTCATCCTTAGGCCGCTGAAGCGTTGAAAACTTTGATTTCCTTCTATTGTTGCCCCATATAAAGGTTATCAACATAGCATCCAGAGTCTTAAAAAAACGATTTTGGGATTACCGTGGGCATATGAGACCTTATATATAGACACTTAGGAAGGAGGATCAACTTGATCAAGTTGATCCATCCTGCCACTGAAAGCGGGAGCTTGGCCCAAACTTTAAGTTTAGATCTTATCTCTGCAAGTAAGGGGTCAATGTTCACCTGGAGCACATCCTTGTTTGACAATGTAATGATAATCCCCAGGTACTTAAAGGCGGCCTCCACCTTCAGAGTGTTATCTGCCGCAATGTGATTACATGTCTGTGGGTACAATGGCATTAGAGCCGATTTTTGCCAGTTCATTTTTAATCCGGAATAAATTCCATATGTCTCTATAATCCGCATTGCAGTAGCCTAGGACTCCGAGGTGTCCCCCAGGTACAGAATAAGATCACCTGCGTATAACCCAATTCTATCCTCCCTATTGCCCAGCACTATGCTGGCGACAGAAGGAGATTGTCTGATACACAGCGCTAGTGCCTCAATAGCGACCGGGAAGAGCAGAGGAGACAGGGGACACCCCTGTCTCATGCCTCTATGCAGCTGCACCGGCGGGGATGAAATGCCATTAACCAGCAGTTGCGACACCGGCACTGCATATAGAATATTGACCCACCTGCGAAATCTATCTCCAAACCCAAATGACTCCAAAGCAGCCTGAAGAAACGCCCACTCTATAGAGTCAAATGCCTTGGCCATGTCCAAGGATGTTAAAGCACTAGACTCAGGAAGGAATTCCCTCAACTGCGCTATCAATTGGGTCCTGCGGATGTTAATAGATGTGGACTTACCGGGCATAAAGCCCGTCTGATCTGAATGAATAATGCTAAGGATAACTGAATTGAGCTGCTTGGCCAGGATTTTAGCTAGAATCTTGTAGTCTATATTGAGCAGCGAGATTGGCCGGTAGGATGCACAGTCAGTAGGGTTCTTGTCAGGTTTAGGTATAAGGACAACTGTAGCTGCATACATTGATGGTGGGAGTCTACCTTCCTGAAATACCTCAGCATATACCTGTTGTAAAGCTGGTGCAAGAGTGTCTAGGTATCTGCAGTAGACCTCCAGGGGAAGGCCGTCTGGACCAGATGCCTTTCCAGCTGCCATGGAGGCCACTTCTTCCTTAATGTCGTCAATAGTAATGTCAGTGTCCAGTAGTGATACCTGCTCCTGCGACAGGTTCGGGAAATGTAAATCTGCCAGGTATAGGGCAATGTCCTCGGAAGTGTGGGTGAGGGTAGAAGAGTACATATCGGTATCGAACTCATGGAAACATGCAAGGATATCCTCTGCTTTACAGGCCTCTGTGCCATCTGCCTTGACAATCCGTGTGACCAGGGAACTGGAGCTCTGCTGTGTATATCCATATGTGCTAGCAAATGACTAGATTGGTTGCCATGTTCAAAATATTTTTGTTGGGTAAGAAATGTTTTCCTCTTGGCGCTAGCAGATAAATGAGCAGAATACTCCTGGGACGCTTGTTCCCAGCACACTCGGTTAGCGTCAGTGGATGCTCTCAAATATTGGGAGCTGCTCAGTATTTCTGTGCCAGGTCCTCCTCCTCCAAACGGGAGGTTCACTTAATATATGAAATGGTGTACTTTAAAGCTCCCCTCAAAAAGGCCTTCAGAGTGTCCCAAAACATTGCATCTCTCCGTGGACCATGAGCTTCCAAAAAGACCCGCAGCTGATCTGGAATCCTATCGTTCTCTCTAATAAGAGCTAGCCAAAAGGGTTGCACCATCCAGGAGCCATGGAGTCCCGTATATCCAATGTCCAGAGTGAGCTGTAGTGGGCAATGATCAGACACTCCTCTGGACAAGTAGAAGATAGAGGAAACCTTCGGGAGAATCCTGTCATTGCCAAATGCCAGGTCTATTCGCGAGAGACCTCCCCTTGCGGAGATCGACCACGAGTAGGCCCTGGTATGAGGATTGGCAATTCACCACAGGTCATACCAACCGAACTCCTTCACCAGATGGGCAAAGGCAGAGCCAGTTCTGGGTGGAGAGGCCAGGGGACCCCCATGACTATGCGTCTCCTGGAGACATATGATGTGTGACCCGGATTGCAGCAGGGCACTCAACACCTGAAACCTTTTCTGTGGGGATCCCAGGCCCCGCACATTCCAGGACAAGACATTACACACACTAGCCATCATATAGCAGATTATATTGTTATGAGACCATAGCAATGGTCTTACCAGAAGAATAATTCTGTTACCGTATCGGGTATCAAACACAGTTTTCATAAGTGAACAAAACTTCGGATGTGCATCCCAAAAGTCAGAGTGCAATACCAAACTATATACATCACATAGTAAGTATGTCAAAACCAGGATAAAGGCATAGGTAATGATAAATGGGGCATTGCCCGTACATTGCAGCTGCAAATGCATGGGCAATACAGGGAAGCTTCACCCATACCCATGACTTCATCATATCTGAGCACCTTTTACTCTTAACCCCTCATAGAAGTACAAATGCAAAACCCCCCCAAATAGATTCAAGTGGATAAGGAAAAATACATCCAGTACTCTCCAACGGATTGTCTGTGGACCTGCAAATAACTACGTACATCCCAGACTGGCAAGGGAAACAGGCCATCCCGGCACTTCAGCCATTCAGGAATGGAGCGCAATGCTCAAGTCAATCAGAAAAGCAATTTCCTATTATTATGAGATGGTGTCCCACATTGCTGTAGCAGTCTTACCATTCAGAGTGAGCAATTTCTAGTGAGCAGTTTCCAGAAGAAGTTTCTACATATCTAGGGTGGTGCATTGCCTCTCAGCCACAGCAGATGGCAGCAGTCTTCCAAAGTATTCCTGTTGCAGGCCAGGTACAGTCTAAAAACGGTAACATAATCCCCCACCCAGTAAAGTCCATATGATTCTCAGTGCAATGGGAAACAACAAATGGTGATGAAAAGTATAGTTCAGCAGGATAAGAATAGGAACCAAAGTAGGTAGAAACAAAGTGGAGCACAATAGGAAGATAGCTGCTCCGGGAAGGCAATCATGATGAAAGGATGTGCATATCATACCAATCCCAGGCATCTTCCGGTGTAGTGAAAAAGTGCACCTTGCCTCCATCAATCACCCGCAAGCGTGCTGGAAATTACATGGAGTAGACGACTCCCTTCTCCCTCATCTTCCTCTTTATCCTGGTAAACTATGCTCTTTGCTTTTGCAGCTCTATAGAAAAATCAGGGAAGATCAGCACTTGAGTATTATCGAAGCGTATCTGACCTTTTTGCCTGGCCTTCCGGAGGACAAGATCCCGGTCTTTGTAATTTAATATCCTGGGGGTTTCACCGGCACCCTATGCGCCCTTTCAACAGCAAAGGCAGGGGAGGACTGAGCATCTGGGAATGTGGTTTTCAGCCATGACTCCACAAATTCTCTGGGGTTTTGACCCTCTGCCTTCTCCGGGAGCCCCACAATCCTTAGATTGTTCCTCCTCATCCTGTTCTCCAGGTCATCGGCCTTCTGGGACCAAAAGGAGATCTGTTTCTCAATATTTATCATTTTACTGGGGACTGGCGAGAAATCATCCTCCAGTGTAGAGATGCGGCGTTCGGTTTCAGTCACATGCTCCCGGACACGCTGCATGTCCGTGCGCAGTAGGCCTATGTCCACTTTGATTTCCTCCATCTTCCCCATCAGAGAGGCACAGGATGCCATGATGACATTCATAAGCTGGGCATGTGCCTGTTCCAGGGTTAGCTTACCCTGCTTGTCCGAACTTTTAGGAGTGCCGATGCCAGAGGGCCCTCCACTCCTCGTGTGCGGTGGGCTATCGCAGCCATCTTGTTTGTCGGCCCGAGCAAATTCCTTCAGCCTCTCCACTGTGGTGGACAAACCTCCCTTGCTCATTATAGCTGTGGGCTATAGCGGGGCAGTGAGTCTGCAAAGTCGAATGTTCAAGAAGTCACAGTGCGCAGAGAACAAGCAGGATGATGTTGGATGCTATGGGTGGGGGACGGAGCTCCTCTCAAACACATCCAGCCATCTTTTTTTAATTCAATAGATTTTTATTGAAAAGATTTTATACAACAATGAAAGGGAAGGGAATACAGGGAAATGGACATGTGTAGCAGACCAGTGTCTGCATGATACAGATAAAAGATGTTACATGCCATGAGGATAACCAGGGTAGCAAATACAACTGAGACTATTGCAAACGTACTTAATTAGAAAACATCAAGGTAAGTAGGGGTGTGATGAGGAAGAGAAGAGGGAAAGGATCAGAGGTAAGAAGAAGAAGAAGGAGAAGAAGAAAAAGGAAAAAGGAAGAAGTAGAAGGAAAAAGGAAGAAGTCCCTGGAGCAGCGCAGCTTGCTGTCTATAGCAGAGAGCTCGTTCATAAAGCTGAACGTGGTTCTAGCCGGATGTCGAGTTGAGGGAGTAACCCATACTCCTTTGCCCCTTGGTCACCCCACTGGGTGCTTGCTGTGACCAGGGAGGGGCATAGTTGTCGCTAGTGTGAAGAGGGCTGCGCTACTCCTAGGAGTGAGATGACCTTTCCATCTTTAATGAGCAGACCCAAAGAACAAAGATCAATCATAGATATAGGGATTTCCATCGAGACCAAGCAGTCCATTACCGGACTGTGGGGTCCGTGTTTCCCAGAGAGTTGGCCATAATATGTTCATAAGCGCAGTATAAGTCAGTCGTTTCAATGACTTCCTGTATTGTAGGAGGGAATGTGCATTTCCACTTTCTCGTTATACTTAGTATGGCAGCCAGTAGAATGTTGATGATGGTGTGTCGGAGAGTGGGTGGAAGGTCTTCTATGTTTAGGGACAAAATGCCTAATGCTGGTGTTGGGAGAATATTCCTCTGTGCTATTTTAGACATTAAATCAAAGACTGTGGACCAGTAGGGTTTTAGTGAGAGGCAGGACCACATGATGTGGTATAGGTCCCCATCTGTGCCGCAATTCCTCCAGCATTTGGAAAAGATGTTGGGGCCGAATTTGGCGATCTTTATGGGAGTGAGATACCATCTTTGCGATAATTTCAAGGTCATTTCCCATAGAGTGGAATTTTTAGTGGCCTGGAACGTATGGGTGAGGGCCCTTTTCCATTGGTGTGTGGTGAACTCCTGGTTGATGTCTTGCTCCCATAATATGTAGGGTCTTATCTTATGCGGTATACTTTTTTGCTGTAGTGCGTTGTATATGGGTGCAATGGCTTTGGAATGCGTTTTTGGAGTCTTATAATAGGTCCAAATCCGTTGGGCGATTTTGAGAGGCCAAGCTCTAAAGCGTGAAATGCAATGTCGTATGCGTAGGTAAGTGTAGGCTTCGGTTGAGGGTAACTTGTATTCCTCTTGGAGAGAGGCGAAGGATTTGGGAATGTTAGTGTCCTTTACAAAGAGGTTGTTTATAAAGTGAATGCCTTTTTCCTGCCATCTTGAGGTGTGGATCGAGTCAATGATGCATGATAATGCTGGGGTGGGAATTTGGATAGGGATTGCAGTAGGGTTCTCCAAGGAGTCTTTAATCAGTGCTCTCCAAACTGAGACTAATGCTTGCATTGCTAGAGGGATATAGGTTGGTGTTTTGGGTGTCAGTGGTGAGGATAGTAGCCAGTCTTCTAGGGAATGGGCTGGTGTGAAGGAGGCTTCTATTTTCCCCCATGTGGACATGGGGGTAGGGCGGAACCAGTCGCTTAGATTTGCCAGTATTGCTGCCTTATAGTAGTCTGCGAAATCTATATATCCGGCTCCTCCCACTTGTCTCTGTCTGATTAAGATTTTGTGGGCGACTCTAGGTTTTTTCCCGGCCCATACGAATGTTGCTAGTATGCGCTGTAGGGATTGAAAGTAGGAGGTTGGGATAGGAATCTGCAGTGTTCTAAAGAGATAAAGGATTTTCGGGAGGTGAATCATTTTGAAAGTGGACAATCTGCCCATCCATGAAAACTCCAGTTTGGACAAGGTAAGGAGATCTGATTGTAATTTGGTGCGGAGCGGGATATAATTGGTTTTAAAGAGTGCTTTGGATGTTTTAGTAAGTTGGATACCAAGGTAGGTTATACTACTCTCGGCCCACACAAATGGGAATTGTTGTTGCAGTAACAGTTGAGTGGTGGTGTCCATTTTAAGGGCTAAGATGGAAGATTTGGAGTCGTTTAGTTTGTAGTACGAGACTTCGCTGAACAAGGACAAGAGTTTCTGGGCTTCTAGGAGAGAGGAAGAGGGGTTAGTGAGGGTTAGTATGACGTCGTCAGCGAACAAGTTTATCTTGTGTTCTTGGGAGGCCACCTTTAAACCTGTGATATTTGTGTTAGATCTGACATGTTCAGCTAGGGGTTCGATCAATAAATTGAAAATCAGGTAGGATAGAGGACAACCTTGTCTCGTGCCATTGGTTATTGGGAACGGTGTTGATATGGCTTCAGAGGTGAACACTCTTGCCGACGGGGTGGAATATAGAGTCATAATCGCATCTAGAAATCTTCCAGTGAAGCCAAATTTGGATAGGACCATGGAGAGGTAAGTCCAATTTACTCTATCGAACGCCTTCTCTGCATCCAAAGATAGGAGCAGAGAAGGCGTTCCAGATGTTTCCACGTAGTGGATCAAGTCTAATATCCTCCTGGTGGCGTCTGAGGATTGTTGACCTTTTGTGAACCCGTTTTGGTCTTCATGGATGAGGGATGGGAGTAGTGTGGCTAATCTATTAGCTAGTAGTTTGGCGTAGATCTTTAGATCTAGATTCAGTAGCGAGATGGGTTGATAGTTTTTCAGGGAAGAAGGGTCTTTATCGGGCTTTGGGAGTGTGATTATGTTGGCCTCTAACATTTCAGCTGGGATGGTAGAAGAGGAGGCGATACGATTCAGGGCCTGTTTTAAGTGCGGTGTGAGGATGTCTTGGAATTGTTTGTAGTATTCCCCGGGGAATCCGTCTGGGCCAGGAGATTTAGATGGGGGGAGATGGGAAATAACATCTGTTAGTTCGGAGGAGGTGAAAGATTTGTTTAAATCGCTAATCTGTCCTTGCGTTAGGGAGGGGATGTTAATATGTTGATGAAACGCTTGTATTTCTTGTTGCGTTGGTTGGTGGGTAGACTGATCGTCTTTTAGGTTATATAGTTCGCTATAATATAGGCTAAAGGTGTTTGCTATGTCCTGGGGTTTGAAAATGGTTTGGTTGGTGGATGGGTGGATTATCTTTGTGATTCTGGTTTTGATGCGGTGTCCTTTAATTCGGGAGGCCATGGCCTTACCCGCCTTGTTCCCTGTGGTGTATGATTTGGCTTTTAATTTCCTCTGGGATCTTTCAAAGGATTCCAGAAGGAGGGAGCGTAGCTCGAGGCGCAAATTGAAAAGTTTGTCCTGAAGAAGTGGGGAGGGGGAGACTTTGTTGTTTTGGTCTGTGTCTACAATTGCTGCATTAAGCTCCTCTAGCCGTGCAAATCTTTGTTTCTTAGCTCTGGAACCCATTTGTATCAGATAGCCTCTAATTACAGCCTTGTGGGCAAGCCACACCGTCACCGGGTCTGTGTTTTCGTCAACATTATTGTTGAAATCATTTTTAAGGTGATTCTGGAGAGTGGTTTTATGTGGGTCATTTTGTAGGAGGTAGGAATTGGCCCGCCACCTGTATGCGTGTGGGTTGTTGGAATTATCCATTATTGTGATGCTAATGGGTGCGTGGTCAGACCAGGTGACAGTGTGGATCGCCGAGGAAAGCACATTCCTCAAAAACAATCTATCAGAGATAAACAAATCAATACATGTGTAGGTGTTGTGACGGGGAGAAAGATAAGTATAGTCCCGCTCACTCTCGTGACAGCACCTCCACACGTCTAGTAACTCATTGGAAGTTAAAAGGTTTTCCAATGGGGAGTCGTATCTTCTAATTTTAGCTGAAGTGTCCATCTTTGTATCAGGAACAATGTTGAAATCTCCACAGAGGAGAAGATGGCCCTGTTGGAGTTTTTTTGCAGCTTTGATTGTCACTTTGAGAACAGGTATCTGTTTCTGGTTGGGGGCATACAGGGTGACTAGAGTATAGTCTATTGATTTGATTGTGCACACCAGGATTATATAGCGGCCTTCCGGGTCTATAACAGACTTGTGGAGTTGGAAGTTTACCGTATTTCTAACGGCTATAAAGATTCCTCTCTGTTTCTTTGTGTAGGAGGCCTCAAAGAATTGTGTGAACTGGGGGTGAGTGCATCTTGGATGTTGGTCTCTTAGGAAGTGGGTCTCTTGGACGCACAATAGGTCGCTATTGTGTTAAAGTGCTGTTTTCCAAAGAGAGATCCGTTTGACTGGATGATTCAGTCCGTTTACGTTAATAGATAAGATGTTAATCGGCATGGTAAAGGTTGTATGGAGTGTAGCTTAGGTTAACTCTCTGTTCTGAAGTCTGTGGAAGGATGTTAGAATATGCTGAGGTGAGTCTCTTCTGGGGGTTTATGCGTTGGTCCTCTCTTGCGACTTGGTGGTTGTTTCTGAAAAGTACTTTGGATCCGGCGTTGATCGGTAATCTGTTTGAAACAGTTGCGAAAGGAGAAGATAGGGAAGAGAAAGGGGGAGAGACTGGGGAGAAAGAGGTGAGTAAGTGTATAGAGGAGAAATAAAAGAATTTTACACTATTTCTTGTATTGATTGTGTTTAAACAGAAAAACAGTAGCAACTTTAACATGAACTGTGCGGCGAATTAACTAAGTAACCGCTGCAGGATATGGGGGTAAAGTCTACTAAGTTCAGCAAGTCGAGCATTGAGCTTGACCAGGGGGTTTGTAGTGTTTGTGTTCAGGCTTGCATCATTTGTCACTTGGGTTGCGCGCAGGCTTGTTGTGCTTTCTTTGAGGTTGTGGGACTCCTCGTTTGTAAGTGTGAGTAGGATCTCCGGGCGGTTCCGGTATGATGCCCCATAAGTGGAGGAGGTGCATGCCTTTCTCTAAGGACGAGATGGCGTGTGTATTCCCATTGTACGTGGTCAGGATTGTGGCTAGATGGCGCCATTTGTATAGAATCTTGTGGTTGGATAAAGCTTTAGTGACTGTCTTTAATTCCCTACGAGCTTGTAGGGTGTGTTTGGAGAGATCAGGGTAAATTTGGATCTTTTTGTATGGGACTGGAAAGGTGGGCATTTGACGTGTTTTGAATAAAATTTGTTCCTTGGTAGAGAAAAAGTGTATCCTCGTGAGGACATCTCTGGGGATATTTTCTTCCATGTGGTTGGGCTTAGGGATCCTGTGTATCCGATCGATAATCAGGTCCGTCAGGGACAACGTGGGGAGCAGGGATGAGAATAGGTCTGTGGCATATTTTAGGAGGCCTTGAGGTGGAACTGACTCGGGGACTCCTCGCAGCTTCAGGTTGTTCCGTCTACTGCGGTCCTCGAGGTCGGCCAATTTGTTTCTGATCCAAGCTATATCCTCTTTTTGGTCGGTGTAAGCGTCTACAAGGTTGTTAACTGTGTGAGTGCAGTCGTCCATTTTTTCTTCTAGGTGTTGGACCCTGTTATCTATTTGGCGTATGTCTTTTGTGACTTTGACAAATATGGATGAAATATTTGACATAAGTGATGTTTGTAGAGATAGTAACATGTCCTTCATGGTTGTGTCCAGGACCGGTTGTCCTGAGGTGGGAAATGAGGCGATGCTTTGTTCTGGGTTGTGATCTAGGCCTGAGGCCTGATCTTCATTACTCACTGTGTCCTGGTGATCGGTGTCCAGGCGCATCCTGGCCTTAGCAGGGCTGGCTGTGGTCGGGCTGCGTCGTGCAGAAGGGGTGACAAAGTGATCAGGAGCTTCCCGTCCTTCATCGGAGTCAGCGTCTGGGAGGTCTGTATAGGCCGTCACGTTGTACTCATCCGCGGCTTCGGTACCTTCGTAGAGACCTCGATCGTTCGATGCAGTACGCGAGCCCTGTTCATTCGGTGCAGGCCTGTGGAAGAAGTCCGTGAGCTTTTGTGGCTGTCGGTCTTCCTTTCTTTTTCGCTGCATGGTTCCCCTCGGTAACCGGTACTTAGGGGGCACAGTTGTCGGGTGGATGGTGCTCTAGGTCTGCTCTGTAGTCGCTTTTTCCCCTGGTCAGTGCAGAGAGCTCTCGGCTTAAGCTGCCATCTTGAGCGCTCGCAAGCCACGCCCCCCTCACATCCAGCCATCTTGATGTTCAGCCATGCCCCCCCTTTCCTAATGTTTTTATTGTAACAAGTCTTGGATTCACTTTACCTGGATTTTCCGGCAATGTACTGTCAATTTTTTTTATGATGTTCAAACTCAATAAAAACCTATTGAAAGGGGTTGCTGGACAGCCACAATCAATTGAAGCACCTTTGTTGACGTTTCATTGAGGTCCAGGGGGGTCACCGGGCATGGGGGAGTGCGGGAGATCGGAACAGTGTGGTTTACGCATTTCACACCACAAAGAGGGGGTGCTTAAAAGCTGGTGGGTCGTGCTGTTTTGATCCTTCATGTGTTCCTTCATGTTTGGTGACTTTTTTGGTGAGGCTTCGTTGGGGGTGTTTTGGTTTTGGCGGAGTGCGGCTGTCTAGCAACTTCTACACGTTCACCTGTGATGCAAAAAAAAAAATATCATGCCCAGTCAAATATATATATATATATATATATATATGTATGTATGTAATTCACAGGAAAAATTGTGTACTTACTTAAAAGACTGGCTCCCAGTAGTATCTGTTGGTGCCTTCAATAGCTTAATTAAATGCAGGGTAATTAAGTGTATCCTTTGTCTTTTGAAGGTGATATAATGTGGGTGGGGGCCTTTCCTTACTCCTAGGTCTCGAGAGCACAAAAGGCTCATGCATATTAACAAAGTTACCCTGTTGTCTTCAGGGGGGCATTCAGACATTATGTCTCCATTTAATGCAGACCCTTAACGTGTTAATGTGGGAGCCGTTTGGTAGTCTTAATTAACGTAAACAAGACTGCAGACATGGAGGCACTGAAAAATCTTGGATGAAGAGCATGTTAGACCAATAGGCTTAAGGTCCAGCCAATCAGGAGTCACTGCAACTTTAGACCAATGGGAAGGCGCCATGGGGGTGAATGCAGGGGGTGGGCAGAAGGGTCATGACAAAACCAATTCTTCCAGTATAATCCGGCCTTTTTGAGTCCAGATTTCTGACGAACATATGGGTACGGGTCAGAGTAATGTATCGGCTTCACCTTTTCTTTTTTTCTCTTCCTTTTCTATAACTTTTTCTCTCCTACAGTTTGTCTTAATACTTTTATAACATTTGTAAGTATATTGTCACATCTTTCTTATTCACAAAGACCTCTCTGGCTTAACACAAGGTAGCCACTACCTGCACTGAGCACCCTTGGCTTGGTAGCCTGCACCTCCCAACTTCCATGCCATCAAAATGTAGTCCCTTGGGGCTGGATGACAAAACTGACCGTGAGAGAGCAAATCTGCCATCACTGGAAGAGGCAGTGGTGACTCAATGCTTAAGTGTAGGAGAGACACTAGAGCCTCCTAAGCCAGAATGGCATATTTGCAATTATTGATACAGGAAATTCCACTGACCGCCTAAGAATCCTACCCTTCCACTGCTGTCTATGCATGGTATAAATCTTGCTCCTCTTCTAAAAGGAGTGAATGACAGAAGGGCTTTGAACACTACTCTCAGTTCAAGAGCATTCAATACTATGCCTCATAAGCTGAACCTCCCATGACCTCGAGCAGCCTGCTCTTTGAAATGCATCCCCCAGCCTTTCTAGCTGAGGTCTGATGTGATAATGTTCCATT
>BLSH010102625.1:259710-274639 GCA_018402905.1 Glandirana rugosa
ATGATGGAAAAATTAATTTATTAAAAACAAACTCGTCTTGTAGATTTTAAGTTATAAATCCTTACAAAAGATAATATCTTTTGTTAATGTCTTCGATTCTTAAACAAAATTAATGATATTTAAACGGTGTTGTAAACTGTTTATTTTTTGTACAAAAGGAATGTATACGTTTTACGCACCCGTATTTTTATGAAAGGACCACGTAGTACCGTCGTATGTGTACCCAACACCGGTGTTGTACTATCCTGACCAATTGATATTTAGTTTCTGTCTGGACCGAGTGGCGTAAGAGGAAAAAATGGAGTGGACTAGTCCTGACTAGCTCGTTTAGAGACTGTACAGGAAGGACTTCCAACCAAGAGAGGCTGAACTTGGCTGGGGCGACAAGCGGTAAGGGATACCTCGCAACTCCAGTCCTGATCAGGTGAGGTAAAAAAGGAGAATGCGGTGAGCCAGGTCTGTCTTTGATTTATAGTTAACCAGTCCTATCATGTTGTGGCCACAACCCATGTGTATGCTGCCATGATGCACCAGGAAAGTATTTTTATGCCCACGCATTTTGCATATGTAAGGAAAACATGTTTTTTATTTGTCAAATGTTGTGGCAAATTTATAGTAATTAAAACAAATTCTTAGCTTCTGTAATTGTTTTCTATAATAGAAAACATTCCTAAATATTGAATTTTAGATGTTCTGCTCAAACAAAAATTATTTAATTAAAAAGGTAGTAAAGGAAAAATTACTTCAAATACTGATACTTTAGAACTTCCTACCACCCTAGGTACAAACACCACGCAGTGCATAGAGGGGTTCTAAACCTTTCTAAATCAGCATTAGGGATGAGCCAATGGTTTGGAAACCAACTTTGGATGTGTCTTTATATGACTACTACTACTGTCACTGGTTCCTAAGGAAGCCATAGGTGAAAAGAGAAGGGGATAGCAGTGACAACACCGCCCAAATATGGCCACTAGCCATACTTGGGCAGTAACATTGACCAAATATGGCCATGGCTATATTTGATCAATGTTGTCACCATTATCCCATTCCCTTACATAGCTGATGACAGCTTGTGGAACTGTCTTTTGGCTGTGCATACTAGTGGAAATAGTCTTGCACACTGGGTCATCAGGTTTTTTTTTTTTAGTAGAGCCAGCGGGTGGTGGGTATTATGATTGACTATGGATTTACAAAAAGGGACATTTTTGAGGGATTTTTATTTTTTAATAAAAAAACCTGTCAGATGTATGGGTGTCTTTATTTCTAGGTTATAACATTTTTGGGAATGAATAAGGGTACTATGTACCCCATATTCATTCACATGAGGGGCTGGTATCTGGGGGGCCCCCTATTATTATTAAGAAAGTCCCCCCTTTCCCAGACCTCTACAACCTCAGGCCAGGGTTGTATGGAGGAGGTCCTCTAGGGACAAGGGGCTTTGCCTATGTACACTTTTCTTGCAATAACGAACCACTAAAATGTCATATAAGTTTTAACAGCTGATGACACTGATATAAAGGTCCTTGTCCGGGCACTTTGTGTTATGTGGTGACAGGAGCCTAGCATTGTCACTGCATAACACAAAAATTTGCTCAGACAAGAATCTTTATATCTGTATCACTAGCTGTTAAAATGTATATGACTGATTTTACAAACTATATTTGAATTATTTTAATTGCAGCATGGGATTACATTTGTTAATGTATCTTGTCTGTGTGCACAGATCTGTACTCTCAAAAATAGTTTTAGTGTCCGGTATCTGTCTGCAACAGCTGATGATAACTAGCTTTTTTTTCTGTTTAAAGGTTTTCATTGGAGTTTTTCACATGAAAAACAAGCAGCACTGACATTTACAACCGTATTGTTGATTATTACAGAAAGTGGTTGATTAACTTTAGTACAATATAGATAGAAACAGAAATACAATAGCAATAATAAGACACATTTGCTAGCATGTTTAAATATGTATGAATGTGCATTTAAGATAGATCTGGTGGAAATATTGTCCAGCAGCCCCAGACAACCCAACTGGGGACAAGCTGTGTCCTGTGGGGAGAGGACAATACGACCAGGTAGGAGCTTCTGAGATATAAGGTTTGAATGATAAAATCTGTAACCAAACCATAAATTAGAGTATACATTGGATTATTAGATATAGTCAAGCCAATCATAAGCTGAATATAATGTAACAAACAGAGATTCCATTATGGTTTTAAGTAGAAGGTTTATGTTGGTTTTGAATGTGATGCCAGGGCTTCCATTGTGTTTTGTGATAGTGTTGTTTTGAATAGCTAAGCTAAATTCAAATTCTGTAACTAGAGATACTTGGAGTTTAACGTCTGAGATGTTTGGAAATATTGAGCATCTCCACTTGTGCATGATAAGTAGCCTGGCTGCAAATAATATATGCATTACCAGTGTTCTGAGATTTGGTGGGTATATTTCTAGCCCTAGACTGAGAATAGCTAATACTGGGAAGGGGTTAGAAATTATGCCTGTGGTATCAGAGATAAAAGTGAACACTTTTTTCCAGAATGGGTAAATGTGAATTATTTAAGTAAACACCCTCTCCAGCAGCAATCGTCGTCTATGTTCACAAATTTTGTGTAGTTGCACTGGGGTACCACCTGTGGTGGAGGTTTTGTGAGGTTTACCAGTAGTTGATGCTTTGTGAGGTCTTCTGGTTGTAATTGATGGCTTTGCACCATTGGGGATCTGAAAATGATGTCTGTAGATCCCTTTCCCATCTTTTGTAAGTTGCCCTTTTAATGAATTTGTCCTTACTGTGCAAACAATTATATAGTAGGGTAATCCCTTTGTTTTTGAGGGACTTGGATGTCCAAAATGCCCATATTTTGTGTGATACTTTAATAGTTGGAAGAGGGTTTTTTTTTAATTAGGAGGATATTTGTCTGTACGTATATGCTCCCTTGGGGGGTATGTTATGTATTTTTTGTAGAGTTGGAAAGGGAAACAATTGGTTGTTGTGTATCAGTACCCTCGGTTGGTTGGTTGCTGACTTGAGACCAGTGGGCTGGGGAAAGGACGGGTATTAAAAATTTGAGAATTTCTGTTAGGATGGGGATGCAATGATTGTTTTCGGATGGTGAGGAGTGCAGGGATAAAGATTTCCACGCATCTATAGCAGCTGACAGTGTGGGGTGATTGCTTTTTTGAGTTTTTTGGAGAAGGAGTGAGCTAGGAGAAAGGAGCTCAGTTTACCTTCTGTGGCAATCAATCGTTCAATATGGTGCTATTGTTTGTTAAAAGTAGGTGTAAACCAGTGTCTGACTTGGTCAAGAACCACTCCTGTGTGATAGACCTTTATGTCTGGAAAGTCCATTCCACCTACAGTTTTATGTTTAACGATAGAGATATATGAACTACAGGCTTTCAGGCTTGCCAGACAAATAAGCTTATGGATTTTTTGAGGGTGTTGAAAAAGGCTTCAGGGATCGCTACAGGTAGAGCTCTTTATAAGTAGTTTTGAGAGGGTAATCATCTTGAAAGCGGCAGTTCTGCCTGCCCATGAAAGATATTGTTTACTAATCATGTGGAGGTCAGTTTTACAGGTCTGCAGAAAGGGAATGTAATTTTTTGCATATAGGTTAGATCAAGGGGATGCTAGGGAAATGTCTAGGTAAGACATAGATGTGGTCACCCAGTGGAAGAGAGCTATAGATTGTAATTGGGATTTGGTGGCATCTGGTGCCATTACTCTTAGATGGTTTGACTTGGACTCATTTACTTTGTAAAAAGAGCAGGAGTTAAAGATATTTAGAATTTTCCATACCTCTGCCAGGGATGAAGCTGGTTCTGTTAGCATGAGGATTATATCATCAAATAGGGTGATTTGTATTCTTGGTCTTTGGTTCTAATTCCAGAAATTAACTCTGAAGAACGAATTTTGTGAGCTAGGGGCTCCATCAGTAGTGTGAATATTATTGGGGAGAGAGGGCAACCTTGTCTTGTGCCATTTGTGATGGCAAACGGACCTGAGAAGGTTCCATCTGAGAAGACACAGGCTGAGGGGTTTTAACATAAAGCTAGGATAGCTGATAGGATGTTGCCTTGGAAACCAAATTTACTTAGGGTGTACTTCAGATAGCCCCAGTGAATCCTATCAAATGCTTTTTCTACATCTAAGGTTATAAATATGGTTGGTATACGTTTGGATTCAGTATGATGTAGAAGGTTTATTATTTTACATGTGGCATCTCGGGCTTGTCTACCTAGAATGAAACCAATTTGGTCTGGGTGTATGAGGTGGGGCATGATTGGGGCTAATCTTTGGGCTACGAGTCTTGCATAAAGTTTAAGGTGGGTGTTCAGTAAGGAGATGGGGCAAAAGTTAGCGGGGGTAACTGGCTCCTTCCTTGGTTTAGGCAGGGTCACAATGTTTGCAGATAACATATCACTGGGAAATTCGTCTGAGGACACAGCAGCATTGAACAACTGACACATTTGTGAAGCTAGGATTTTGTCAAATAATTTGTAGTATTTGGCTGAGAACCCATCTGGGCCTGGGGCCTTATCATTGGGGAGTGGTTTTATGGCTTGGACAATTTCCTTAGTCGTGAATGGGGCATTAAGTGATGTGAGTTGATCAGAGAACAACTTAGGGAGGTTTAGGGAGTGCAAAAAGTTTGCAATGTTAGCTTTGATAGGATGTGTGGTTGCTAGGTCATCTTTTAGATTGTATAGTGCCCGATAGTATGCACTAAATGCGTTAGATATATCTTTTGGATTGTAAAATTTGTCCCCGCTGATGGAATGTAGGATGTAAGGAATTTTTTGTTTAGCTCTTCTTTGTCTGATTTGATTTGCTAAAAGTTTGCCAGCTTTATTCCCAGCCAGATAAAAATTGGTGCATATTTTCATCAATAATCTAGCATGCTTAGCATTAAAGAACTTTCTAAGATCATTCCTAGGTTGGTATATTTTATTACTAAGGGATGGTGTGTGTCTGGTTTTGTTTAGTAATTCTAATTTGTCTATGTTCTCAAGAAGTTCTGTCAGCTGCTGCGTCCTTTGGCGTTTGGCTCGAGAGCTTAGTTTAATGATGGTGCCTTGGATATTTGCTTTATGGGCTGACCATAAAGTAGGATTGGTGATGGAGGGTAAGTTTAATTCAAAGTATTCCCACAGACTTTCTTGTATGAGAGTGGTATTGGTGGGGATTGCCATTAGGTGAGGGTCATTTCTCAAATTGGAGGTGAATGTGTTGGGAGATTTGTCCCCAAGAGTCATTGAGATGGGTGCATGGCCCGACCAAGTTATGGATTGAATATCTGTCTCGATGGCATCTTGGAGGAGTTGCTTATCACCCACAAACAAGTCAATCCTGGAGTAGGTGCAATGGGGTTTTGAGAAAAAGGAAAAGTCTCTTTCCAAAGCGTGTTAGCACCTCCAAATATCTTATAGGTTATTAGACTGTAGAAAGGGTATTAGATTTACCTGCCACGATTTCTTAGGAGACGGACCTTTGATGTCAATGGAGGGGTCTGGTGCAAGATTGAAATCTCCGCACATAAATGTCTGTCCTTGTTTATTTTTGTTTTTTTTTCCACAGTTTGCCAAGAAATGTTATTTGACCTGAGTTTGGAGCATATAGGTTCACTATAGTGTAAATGGCGTTGTTGAGTTCACAAACTAGGATGATATATCTTCCTTGGGGGTCAGATGTACTGGAGATCAGCTTGACAGCTACTGTGTTTTTGATGGCTATAAGTACACCTTATAGAGCATATGTGCACCATCTTGGACGTTCTTCCTGTCAGGCATTGGGTAGAACTCAGTCAATGTTTGGCATTCTTTTCTCCTCTTGGACATGTTGCCGGAGGTCTAGGGACCTGAGAGGAGTAGATGTCGGCGCTGTTCCCAGGAGCAGATTCAGTTAGCAGCCATCCCGGTCGGCTTCCGGCCATGCCCCGATAATTTGCTTTTTAATTGTCAACGCCTGAGCTACTTTTTTATGAAATGGAGTATTTTCCTTTCCTTTTTTATGTTATAATATTAAGGTGTTATTAAATCCAAAACCAAAATATGTAATATATTGCATATATTTTAGACTTTTCCCTCTGTTTTCACCAGGTAATCTGGCCAGTAAACACCTCCTGTATTAGAGTTCCCCCCACTCTGGATGAAGGAGCACAGAGGTATCTTTTGATAGCAGCCTTGTCAGTCTGGGGGGAGGGGAGTGTTAGATGTAGTTGCAGATTTAGATACACTAATAAATTGAACCCAAACTCCAGCTCACAATGCAGTACACAAGCAGCTATAGCATTTTTTTTTTCTTTTGCGATAAAGGTTTTACATGAATAAGTTCCAGGCCAACTGTCATTTGCACAGGTGTTTCTAAAAGCTGCAACACCCACCAGTAAAGTCATTTACTTATTGTGGGGTGCCCTGGTAAAGATCTGGTATTTGTGTTTAAGCTGGCTATAGATGGATGGATTTCTGAACAAACATTCTTAACCTCCCTGGCGGTATGACTGAGTCTGGAATTTATTGCTGAAAGCGGTAATGGTTTTCTGCATGGAGATATGGTGTTATGTACTATAGGCCTGCAATGGTTAGTAATTACTTACTTAAAACCTCCCTGGCGGTATGATTATGTCAGATTTTTGGTGCTAAAAGGGGTACAATTATTTTGCATGAAAATTTGGCGTTTTATATTGTAGGCCTGTAATTCTTAGCAATAACTCCCTTAAATATGTCCAAACAAGAGTCTAGTAGACATCCCGGGTATGAAAAAGTTTGAAAAATGAAATCATAAATTATAATATAATAAAAAAATAAAAAATAATAATATAATAGTAATAAAATGTATTCAATAATGTAATCAAACCAAAAACGCAGAAATTTGCTCATTTGCAGAATTGTCGCTGTCGTCACTTTCAGTGTCTGATGATAAATTTCCCCATAAATCAGTATCACTCAATTCTGCAAATGATTCTTATTTACTATCGGTGTTTTCTAGCTGGTCAAAAACCACTTTTGACGCAAAGGGACACTTTTTGATTGCTATGGACATTCTCATGTTTCCAGGCAGAAAGAATGACATTTATTATATAAAAGTGCATGCAGGGCTCTGGGCAAACCACTAGGGACAAAGGGGATGTGAAATGACTTCATACAGTAATGTAATCTATAAGATTACAGTGTACTGTATGTGCTGTGTGTGTTCACTTTTTGAATTTCCCGCCGGTCTCCGTTCCCGTGCGACGCGACGCTCACAGGGAACGGAGCCCGGCACACAGGAGTCATCTGGCGGCAGACAGACACGCTGACACCACGGGATGACATCGCTGGATCCAGGGGACAAGGTGAGTAACATTGCCTGGATCCAGCGATGCAATCCCGAGTGTGGCTCAGGGTTACCGCTCTTGGTACTGAAAATCCACCCCGAGCCACACTCGGGAATACCGCCAGGGAGGTTAAGAACAGAGGGTTCTAATAAATTTGTCCATTTTTATAATCATTAATGGGTCAAATTGATGTTCCTTTTTTAACCGTAGTGATGAGAAAATTTGAAGCAGCAGGATGGAAAATTTTTCTTGAACAAACTAATTTCTAATGGTGTATGTGATTTTTAATTGGTAAAGTCCATTCTTTCCAGAAATTAATGTTAAAAGCAAACAAAATCTTTTGAACAACAAACGAGTGTTCTAAGAATGTTCTGAGAGTTTACCTAAAACTTGCATTTGAAATTCTAATTGTGGAGATACCACGCTAATGTAATTAGTAGATATATATACATATACTATAATGTGGTTGCAGCAATTAATAGGATACCACCCAAATCATAACATAAAATAACAAAAAAAAAAAAAAAAAAAAAACTGCGCAACCAAAACAATAAAAATGAAAGTGCATATGCAGAAAAATTAAATAAATACACTAATAGTATGCGAATACCACTTCCAAAAAAGTGCCAGTGCATAAAAAACAACAAGGTGAAATAAACCAATATTGTAAACAGTAAAAATATATATAAATATATAAACCACCAATCTCTAAGGTGTTAGTGTATAAGCAGAAATAGAGCAGTCCAAAAAATATATATTTATAGTCCACTAAGTTTGAACAGTCCCCAAGGAAAATGAATGACAGACTCCTCCACCAGGTATAGAAGGGAACAGAATGCAGCTTCCGTGTCACCCAACACAGATTATTTGAACTCTTATCAGAGCAAGTTGGCCTCCTATCTCTAGGCAGGCCCAACTTGCAGGCAGATAGCCTCTGCGGGCAGATGGTACATATATAGTAGATGAATGTGGATCTTTGGTTAATCCCGCTCAAAAAGAAACCCCCGGGCATGTATAAGGAAGAGAAAGACTTGAATAGTGTAATACTGCAGATACTTTAATAAGATATAAAAACACCAAAAAGCTACTCACAATCAATCCAATATAAATGCGCATATAGATAAAAGAACATCCAGCCGGCTATCGCGTGTATGATGCCCGTGCTTCCGGGGTCACGTGGGACGCTGAATCGTCAGTGCGTGGAACCGCCCGACATGTTTCGTCATAACTGGCGTCACCAAAGGGCACGGGCAATGCACTGACGCATTGTGTATAAATAGGAAGAATAAAAGACCAAGCCTCGCTATCACATAGTGGCTATATTGCCAATGACGGCAGGTAATCTATAGAGATCATAAAAGGAATCAAGGCCAAGCCTCGCTATCACATCGCAGCCATATTATCAGGTGGCAGCGAGTGAATTATAGAGGACAAGGAGGGGACAAAACACCCTCAATGAATGGTGCATCACCCAATATTAAAAAGTATATAAACCCATATCAAAGAGTTGTATATAAGGGGGACATTCCACAAACGGAAGTAAACTACTATGGATGTATATGCAAAAAAAAAAAAAATGGCCCACGACAGCACATCTAGATCAAAGATCACAAAAATACATACTGTCTATATATAAACAGAAAAAAGGAAAAACGAAGCTTGGTCTATCCAATTAATTAATTAATTAATTAAAACATGATTAAATTAACATAAAACTTCATATTATATAAACCAATATGTAGCAAGCCATATAAAAAGAAAAAATTACAATAAAACCCGTAGGTCTGAAAATAAAATATAATATAGGCCTAATGGGTACTATAATTCACAATAAAAAAAAACCGAAAAACTGTATATTAAAAATATGTAAATAAAATTAGATAAACCAACAGATCTGATAACCAATGGGAAATTCAGGTGATTCTTATTGGCACGGTATATTGAAAATATCGCCCACGCAGCAACACACTGTCACACTACGAATCAAAACATTAAACTGAAACAAATATGTGTAAGATTCAAAAGCAGATATTACGCATTATTAATAAAAGCGGTAATCTCAATATCAATGTTAAGGCCACACGGTTTAAGGCAGTTGACCTTATATATCCAATTCATCTCTAATTTGGAGATCTCTCTTTTTACAGAACTTCCTCTCCAATGTAGTCTCAGTTTGTCTATCCCCAAAAATGTAGTTCCCTTTGGGTCCCTGTCATGAACATCATGATAGTGTCCTGACACCGGGTGGCCCCTAAACCCCCTTCTAATATTCCCCAAATGCTCATTAAGTCGGACAGATAAGAGGCGTGTAGTCCGCCCTATATATTGTAGCCCGCAGGGACACGTTAGGAGGTATACTACATTATTAGTAGAACACGTTATAAAGGATCTAATGTTAAATGTTCCTATAGCAATTATAGGACATTTAAAAGGCAGCTTTTGCATGATTCAGGAATAAGTGTCTGCTGCCAAGGCCTCATTTTTAAAGGAAGTGCAGTCTATGGGCATAGGTTGTACCTCTGCAGCTATGCATCCAGTACAACCATCAGGAAATATAGTAGTGTCTTTGGGTTTTTGGCCCATTCTTGCATGGTGGCAGCAATTCCAACAGGTTTTTCACTTTATTTGGGAGTGGTAAAAATGTCCCCCTTGAAACCTCTTAGAAAAATGTTCCCACCCTAACATTTCAACTCTATGTAGTTCTGCTGCCTTATGGCCTCCGCATGCTGATGTGCATAATAATTGTGCTGGCCAAAGATTCTTTAGCCAAAATAATAGTGGCTGTGTACCTGCCGTTGTGGTGTAGCACAGTCCACAAAAAGATCATATAAGCAGGCTCCAAAACATGCATGCTTTACACCCTTAGTAAGAAGCAGAGAAAAAGGCCACATTAGGAGTTCAGACAAAATGCCTGATATGCAGAAAAGTGTGCACTGGCAGGCCCAAAAACATGGCTATTATGTGGCATAGCAGTCGAAAAAATTCCACTGACTGGTTAAAGCAGAGCTTCACCCAAAAGGGGAAGTTCAGCTTTAAGCATCCCCCTTCTATGCCACATTTAGCATATCATTTATTTTGGGGGGGAGCGGGTACCTAGTTTTGACAAGTACCCACTTCCACTTCCTCTCCACTTCCTCTCTGGCTGCTTAGGTGATATGAGCAGAAGTTCTCCTCTCCCCCTTCCTCCCTGTAATCTTCTGGGACAAGTCACATGTCTCAGAAGATTTCCCGACCATTGAGTAGGCGCAGCAATACTCGCACATGTGCAGTGCACACCCGGCTGTGAAGCCACAAGCTGTCACAGCCAGGTGCCCACACTTGTAATGCTGTCGGGGAGAGGAGAGGAAGAGAACCGGGGGTTCGAGCGGCCACATCGCTGGATCCTGGGACAGATGAGTCCGTGTTTATTAAAAGTCAGCAGTTGGGGGGGGACGTGGCTAGCTGAGAACGAGGAAGGGCGTGTAGGAGTGGAGCTCCGATACAGCACAGCAGCATTCAAGCCCATCTGCAGACCACTCAAAGGCTGGAATATAAGGTACCTCCCCTCTACATGCCCTCTGCTACAAATCAGCCGAGTTTGGTGCAAATCGGGCTCCCGCCCCGGAGAAAATCGAGGCCGCGGCTTCAGCACGGCCTACCGGAACGGCCGTTCTGGACCCCATCCCTCCTCACCCATGGCCCTATAACACACACTGGGGAGAAGCCTAGAGACATTGACAACCCTCCCTAAGGGGGACCTTGAAGCCCTGCATATATAGCCTACACGGGCCTAACACGACGGCCATTATCTTATTCACGGCCTATTCAACACAATTCCCAGGGCTGCGGGTATCAGTACGGGTCAAGGATGGGGCCACCACCTTTAGAGGACCTGAGGGGGATTGAATGTTGTGCCCGGGGTAAATAAAATATAGTTATAACATAACTGAGGACTGCACCTATAAGCCCGGTGGCCATCTTGGTACACCCAGGCCTGCTCCACTACTATCTCGCAGCACCAACAAGCCTCAATAACAGCTGCACTGATAAAATCCAACTTTCCCAAACTGACTCAGACGACTATTTCTGTTAGAGAAGTCCCCATCAGAAAGAAAAAATGACTGAAATGTAATATAATTAACATCTCCACAAGGGTTGCTAAACCTATCATTAGCAACTAGAAGCTAGCATAATCTCATATTGTCATACCGGCATAACACTGTACAGAAGCTTACATGTCATCCAGAAACAAGAAAGACGGAGCTAAACCAGGCAAAATGACAGATTTTTTCTCCCAGCCCAGCAAAGACTTCACTACTGACAATAACATTAATAACTCTGCTACCCAGCAGACACCTAGGCAAAACAAACATTCAACAAACCACAAGTCTGCAGCGGAGGCTGCAGATCTACATGGCGGAGGCTATCAACCCTGCTCTCCTTCATCTAGCACAGCAAAAAGCAAACAAAAAATGTCTGATCCACTTTCTACTTCACCTGCTACAAGTGTGTTAAATACCTCATTGGATGACACTAGAGAGTTGCAAGACTCCATTTCCAACTTTCCAACTGCCGATATCCCAGTCCTGGATACAACACTAAAGGACATGTTAATGTCCCTGCGATCTACAATCCACACCGACATAATGTCCCTAGCACACCAGTTCAAGTCCGAGGTATCTGAATTTAGCAATAGGGTCTCACACATCGAATCCAAAATTAATTCCTTTGTGACCATGTTCAACGAGTTAGTTGATGCACATAACGAAAGGGAAGATGAATTATGGTGGATGAAAACAAAGCTAGCAGACTTGGAGGACCGCTCAAGACGTAATAACCTCAAGATACGAGACATTCCGGAGACAGTTAAGCCATCAGAGTTGAACAAGTTATTCACAAATGTGCTTAAAACGGCCCTACCAGATGCTCCAATTGAAGACCTAATCATCGACCGTATCCACAGACTTCCCAGACCCAAACATATCCCTGCGCATCTTCCCAGGGACACGATCACCAGAATTCACTTTTTCCACACAAAGGATCGTTTGATGAGGGCCACAAGAGACCGAGACAACCTCCCAGCAAACTTACAGGAGCTATCCTTTTTCAATGACCTTTCTGCCCATACTCTTCAGCAACAAAGACAACTGGCAATGATTACAAAACCTTTAAATAACCACCATATCACATATAGATGGCTTTATCCAGCCAAATTGCTGTTAACAAAAGACAATGACTCCCATGTGATCACAACGCTGAAGGAAGAAATCTCCCTCCTACAAAAATGGGACATTCTAGTCCACCAAGAGACGCCCAACAACCTACCTTCTGATTCCTTCACTTCAAAATGGAGACCCTGACAATGACATGGGTTAAACTTAGAAATTCTTCATAGCCATTCATCCACTAGTTTTGGCAACCCCGGAGATTGCCCTTTTCTTTTGCTACTCGTTGACTCCTCAAGTTGAGCGGTCCCGACCGCACAGATTCTTGAAACGAATCGCCTGTTTTTATCACCACTGTTCTTTCTCATTTCCTTTGTTTGTTTCCTTTACTACCATAGCACTTTTTCCGTTGATTCTTATTTCTTCACTTCTCCCAGAGGACTCACCCAGCTGTATCGTAATAGCCCATATACTGCCTGAGTTTTTACCAAGCGGCACTAAGCAGCTCACCAAGCAAGTTCTCCTGAAGTCTCTACTGGACTATCTCCTTAAGGGCACCACGAAACTAAAGCCTTAAAACCCTCAATATAGCTGTATACATTTTCCCAATAACATATTGCCGGCCCCCTATATCTTTTCGAATCTCGTCCCTCAATGTCAAGGGCTAAATAGCCCCTTTAAGAGGCAACTAGCATGGAAGGAGGCCTGTGGCCTCAAAAGTGACATCATCTGCTTCCAGGAGACCCATTTTGATGCCCACAAGCCTCCCCGATTCACACATAAGAAGTTTCCCCATATCCTGATGGCAAATGGCCCCTATAAAAAAAAGAGGCGTGACAATCGCATTTAAGGACTCAGTACATTTCCCCCTTTTGGATAAACTGGAGGACCCCCAGGGAAGATTTCTAGTTGTCGTGTGCGAACTGAACAGAACTAAATATACCCTAGTCAACTTATACTTTCCGAACACAAAACAAATCTCCTGCTTAAATAAAATCTGGAAGAAAGTTTCTCGCATACGGCAAGGCCATATTATTATATGTGGAGACTTTAATGCCATACCAAATGCAGACATGGATCTCTCCGGTACTAATCAAAAAACATAGAGCCACTCTGAAGAACTTCATAACCTCTTCAAATCTTTACGACATCTGGAGATGCCAGCACTCCACAGTAAAAAACTTTACTTTTTTTCCAGTGCTCCAAAAGATAACTAAATCTGAAATTCACTGTATTACTTGGTCCGACCACGCTCCGATTTCTGTAGTAGTGGGGGATCTTCACACCGAGACCAGGGCAAACAGATGGCGAAACGACATTTATACTTTAACCCAACCCGAGAATAAAAAAACAAATAGTGACTGCTTTAAAAGAGTTCTTCAACATCAACGCCCCCTCGGTCGAGGATCCCTTCACTCTATGGAACACACATAAAGTCTATATTAGAGGCATGCTTATCCAGTTATCGGCTAGGTTGAGGAAGCAGAGGGAGCGGCGGCTGGGGGACCTTCTTTCCTCCATCTCTAACCTTGAAAGTAGCAACAAAATCTCCACCTCACAAATGCTCAGGGACCAACTATATCAAAAAAGGCAGGAACTTAGATCCCTACTACTGACTCAACATGACTGAGCCATCAGGAAATTGAAGGCGCAGACTTATGGCTATGGTAATAGGGCAGGAAAATATCTTGCAACACAATTAAGGGACCAAATATTTAAACAGAAAATTAGCCATATCCACAATCTCACAATGAATACTACTGTCTATAACCCGACAGAAATAGCCAAAGCCTTCAGTGACTACTACGAGTCCCTATACAACTTACATTAGGACCCAGATACTCCCCAACCTACGGGTAGAGATATTTTTTAAGGCAATATCCCTCCCAGTTGTCGATTCAAAGGACTTATCAGTAGTGTTGAGCGAACCCGGACTGTAACGTTCGGGTCCGTACCGAACTTTCGGGTGTCCGTGGCACGGACCCGGACCCGGACATTTCAAAAATCGTTCAGGTTCGGTCCGGGGTTCTGCTATTTTATTCCACGTGTTGAGAAGCTGCAGGGCAGCCAATCAACAAGCGTTTCACTGGTTTGCCCTTAGAAGCCATCACAGCCATGCCTACTAATGGCATGGCTGTGATTGGCCAGTGCATCATGTGACCCAGCCTCTTTATAAGCTGGAGTCACAGTGCTGCAGTCACATGCTCCTTGGGTTAGTATAGGGAAAGGTAGCTGACGGCGTGAGGGACAGATTTTAGCCATTTTAAGACCTGATCCTGCATCCTGAGATAGATTACTTTACTACTGCTGTCTGTGCTGTTGCTCTGAGGACAGATAGCAGAAATTAGAGATTTCACATACCGCTGCTTTGAGTTGCAGATCAAGCTCTGCATAGAACAACGATCGCTACGATCGTGCTCTACGATCAGATTGTTGGGGGAATTTGAGATTTCAAATACCGCTGCTTAGAGTTGG
>BLSH010102625.1:289946-304014 GCA_018402905.1 Glandirana rugosa
ATAAGATCGTAGTGTATAAATTGTACACATTAACTAAAAAAATGACAAGATAATGACGTCGCTGTGGGTTAAAGTATGTATCAATACCCTTTTCAATCGGAATTTTTCATTTCGAATTCAGGAGAATGTTTCACCGATCATCGTGTTGTCAAATTATCATATCAAACACTCACACAAAGTGTAATGGTGTGACGTAACAGAATTTACTTATTATTTTACAGTTTTTTGTCATGTGTTTTTATGAAGTTTTGGTGTTGTGACGTAAGGAGACGGGAGGAGAGTAGGAAAAATGAGTCAGTAATGGTTTTTTAAGTTTTATATATGAAATCGATACACAAAACATCTTTAACAAATCGTGGTCCTGTCATACACTCATCACAACTCGCTTGGGCCTGACATTGCAAGCCCAGGCATGGCTTGAAATCCCACAGGCACCGTGCCTGGGCCTGGTTGATTGGCTGCCCTGCAGCTTCTCAACACGTGGAGTAAAATAGCAGAACCCCGGACCAAACCCGAATGATTTTTGAAATGTCCGGGTCCGGGTCCGTGCCACGGACACCCTAAAGTTCGGTACGGACCCGAACGTTACAGTCCGGGTTCGCTCAACACTACTCACATACTGTCCTGGTGCTAAACAATTTCTACAAAACACATAGCTAAAGTATATATTTTGAATTTTTTGGTAATGACTGAGTAAAAAGGATGAGAGGAGGGCAGAGGAATGCAGTGTTGTGGTTTTGAAGTATTTTTGTGTACTGTTTTTTGACATTTTATTATTCATTTAAGACAATGCAGTGTGGTAATGTGAAACACACTCACAAACTATACTATTAAACTGTTGTGCTACTAGCCACTTTGTAAGAGGACTTAAGCTTTACTTTTTAAGGCTAACTTTTCCCATAACTATGTATGAAATTGGGTGTCGCTGCAGTAATAGAACAGTAAAAAAATCAATTACACATGTTAAATATGTGATGCTAGAATATGGTGTTGCTGATGCTGTCTGTGAGAATCATATGATTCTGTAACACTATAAACAGCTTAAAGGCATCTTCCAAGCATGTATTTAAAAGGATTTATGTTTTTCCCATGTCTCCCTCAAAGTCCCATTAAAACATGGACCCGCTCCCCTCTATACGTTATAAATGCCTCTATAACAGTTTGGACCTCCCTGTGTCAATTGTTTTTAACAATTCCTTGCATAGTAGCTCTAAAAATGGCCAGAATTGTTGTTCAACATTTGCCCCCATAAACTCCAATGGTGTTTGACTTAAAGTTTGCAATTTTCAGACATTATGATGGGCTTGATGAACACCCCCTGAACCAACCCAGACATGTTTGCTTTTTTTCTACTCATTAGAATATATATTTATGTACCATAAAGAATTTCCAACATTTTAGTAAGACTCAGATCAACATATACTTTTAACATTTCCCATTTCTTACTGGAAAATATTAAAGGGCGGTTTCAAGTGTTTATGCACATTTAAATGTGCGCCAGACTCATGAGCGTTATAGTGCCAGCAAAGCTTTCCTGCCAGCAAACCTCTAATTTTAGAAAATCAGCCCCTTGACTTTTGGTTGCTCAATAATGTTAACACATTTTTAAAATGTTTGTGAACATGTCTTACTTTTGTATGCAATAAAATCAATGTAATTTATTCTTGTAGGATGTTGTTCAAACAGGTAGTATAATTGTGCTTAGTTAATCACAAACACGTTCTTTTTTTCTGCTTGTTTTTTTTTTTCTAACAAGTCAGCAATCATTAAGCTCAACTCTACAAATGATCCATTTAATGCATATTCATTTTTATATACATTTATGCTCATAGTTTTACAATGTTCATTTGATGTAAAGAGTGATAAATGTTATTAAACAAGAAAAACATGATCTAATAAATCAAGTGAGTGGATTAAATTACACCTTTATTCCCGCTGGTATAATGAAGAAAGCTATATATTCTGTTTAATTAAAGAATCATTCATTTTCCAAGAATGGACTCCTTTCATCTTCTCATCCATTTTATTATCATTTAGATCAGTTCTTTGACTCACACGTTGAAAATAATTTGCAGATATTGCTTGCACCACTCGCAGGTGCCAAAAAACTTAATATAATAGTATTATACGCCTCTTTTCCCCTCTGGTAATGCATGTGTTGGGAAGTTAAGAAAGAAGTGTTTGTTGAATCGCTGAAAGCAATTTGGATAGAAGAACTAAGGTTGAAATAAATTAAGGGTGGTGTCTAAAATATACTAATACATTCTCACTGGTAGTGTTGCTTGGACGACTAATTCTAGCAGATCATTATTAATTTAATTTTAAATTAGTTTTCCTTTGTAGGATATGTTCAAATGCAGCTAAAAATGGGCATAACAAATTTTATGGTACAATGTTCATTTGTATAAATGTCATTGTGAAATAGTTTATGGGAAATGTGAAGTGTATACGCATTTGACTCATGTTTGAGGTATTTATTAACACTGAGTTTTAATTACTAATAATAGTCATAATATCTGCTAATCTACAGTACACCCTATTTAAAAGAGCGGTTTATAATTTAAGCAAATGTAAAAAGAGCGTGAACCAAGCCTGGAACTGAATGGGAACCCCAACGTGAACATTGAATTTAGCACCAAACCCATTGATGTCTCTGGGAGGTAAAGGTAGCTATTTTTTCTGACAAATCCTGACAATAACATGCTTGGGGATGCCTTAAAGCTGCACACGGAGTTACAGAAGAGTACAATATTGTCCTGTATAAGGGAAAGAAAAAAGGTGTTGTTTTCCCCTTAAAATTCTACACAGGTCCTTATCCAGGCATGCAGTCTGGGTAAAAGGAGAGGGAGGGCTGCAGGCATGCTGCCCTCCTATCTGTACCATACCAAGCCAAATGCTTTTCATCATTGAGTGGCTAACTTGCAAGGGGGGTTGGCAAAGCCTAATCCTGTTTTCAAGGTACCTTGTCTCAATGTCTTCTCCACATTTGGCCACCTAAAAGTGAGTGTTTGTGGGGAGAGTCTTATAGAGGTATCTGGAAGCCCCTTGTATAATAAAGCGGTGCCCAGATATTTGCCCCCAGGGGAATGTAAACAAGGGTACATTAGTACTCATTCCTTACCTTACCCATTCTGGTACAACACTTTACAGGCACACTAAGGGGATCCCGCAGGCACCAAAGGGCCTGGTATGGATTGGGAGGGACCACAACGCTGTTTTTTTTATTTACTATTGCCAGCTAATTCGACAATGTTATCTTTTCATTCAGCTGTCACAGGGGAAGCCCGCTGACAGCTGACTACTCATTCATTGTTAAGGATATGACGGCCGGCTCCTTGGCCCTGCTACTTAACCACCTATTGACTGTGCGCTCGGTGGGCAACATCCCACTTAATGCCATCATTTCCATATCAAATTATATTGTTTAATAGTCCCACTCTGTTAGTATGTATTTTTTTCAAATGCTAGTACTTTATTAAGTTCTGTAATCCCGTCACATATAGTAGTGGGAGTATTATTAGCTAACCATTGTGATATTGTTATTTTATGTGCTACAAAAAGAGACCTTTGCACTGCAGTGCGAGTAGGGTTATCTAAACCAGTGGTATCAATGTAACCAAAAATGCAAGTAAGTGGGGAGTAATGGGCGTATTATATACCTCATTCATTTTAGAAATGACATGGTCTCAGTACACAGAGTCATATTTAGACCTTGGGGGTTCTGGGACACTTCAAGTTTGGGGGCCCCTCAATGCAGAAATTAAATTATTCGATAAATACAAAAGTGAACTGAAATGAATGATAAACTGCATTTGCTCTAAAAAAAATAGAAGTTAGGGTTCAAAGGAGACACTTGTCTGTTTTTTTCTGAATTCGATTGACTGGAAGAATACACAAGTAATTGGAACTGGCAGGTCATACATAACAGTTATGCACCACACTACAATATCTCTAAGTAAAACCTTTCTGAGCATTATGGCAAGACCCTCTCTTTTTTCTGAGTGGACAGTGTTGACAGACGCACGAGAGGTGGTGTGTACGGATCCATAAGGTTTGAGAAATGGAAAATCACTTGTGGGAAGACTGGTCAAAGGATTTGGGACATGGAAAAACTCACTGCTTAGGAGTTGACTTCACTAATACACTTGGTTGGTGCAAGATATGTAAACTGTTTCTGTATCCTGATACCCACTCACACTTTGTTGATTTTTTTAATCATAAAACAAATGTTATAATTTTATTTATAAAATAAGCCTTGAGCCCCATTTTGTCCCTTATAAATCTGGCACTGCCAGTACCTCCCTCATTTCTCCACGATAGATTGACCAGAGCTTCTGATTCTATATACCATTTACTACCATTTGCACAATCCCTCTATCTAATAGTAGGGATGGGCTGAAATACCCCCTGTTCTTTTCACACAAGAACTTTTGAAAATTACGAAAGTTCAGGACCTAATAATGAACCCCATTGAAGCCTATGGGACCTGAACTGTAAAAATCAAAAGTGCCCATTTTGAACTGGTGGAACTGCACTGATGGACACTGATAAGCGGCACTGGTGGGCACTGGTGAGACCGCACTGATGGGCACCGATAAGCGGCACTGGTGGGACTGCACTGATGGGCACTGATAAGCGGCACTTGTGGGACCTCATTGATGGACACTGATAAGCTGCACTGGTGAGACTGCACTGATAAGCGGCAATTGTGAGACCGCACTGATAAGCGGCACTGGTGAGATTGCACTGATGGGCACTGATAAGCAGCACTGGTAAGACTGCACTGATGGGCATTGATAAGCAGCACTGGTGAGACCGCACTGATGGGCACTGATAAGCGGCACTGGTGAAACCGTAATGCTGGGCACTGATAAGCAGCACTGGTGAGACTGCACTAATGGGCACTGATAAGCAGCACTGGTGAGACCGCACTTATGGACACTGATAAGCGACACTGGTGTGACCGCACTGATTAGCGACACTGGTGAGACCGCACTGATGGACACTGATAAGCAGCATGTGTGAGACCACACTGATGTGCACTGATAAGCGGTACTGGTGAGACCGCACTGATAAGCGGCAATGGTGAGGCCACACTGATAAGCGGCACTTGTGAGACCGCACTGATGGGCACTGATAAGCGGCACTGGTGTGACCGCAATGATGTACACTGATAAGCGGCACTGGTGAAACCGTAATGATGGGCACTGATAAGCGGCATTGGTGAGACCGCACTGATGGACACTTATAAGTGGCACTGGTGAGACCGCACTGATGGACACTGATAAGCGGCATTGGTGGGCACTGGTGAGGCCACACTGATAAGCGGCATGTGTGAGACCACACTGATGTGCACTGATAAACGGTATTGGTGAGACCGCACTGATTAGCGGCACTGGTGAGACTGCACTGATGAGCACTGATAAGTGGCACTGGTGAGACCGCACTGATAGGCACTGATAAGTGGCGCTGGATTGACCACACTGACGGGCACTGATAAGCGGCACCGGTGAGACCGCACTGATAAGCAGCACTGGTGAGACACTGACGGACATTGATAAGCGGCATGTGTGAGACCACGCTGATGTGCACTGATAAGCGGTACTGGTGAGACCTCACTGATAAGCGGCAATGGTGAGACCACACTGATAAGCGGCACTGGTGAGACCGCACTGATGGGCACTGATAAGCGATGCTGGTGTGACCGCACTGATGGACACTGATAAGAGACACTGCTGGGCACTGGTGAGGCCACACCGATGGGCACTGATACGCAGCACTGGTGAGACAGCACTGATAAGCGGCACTGGTGAGACCATACTGATAGGTGGCACTGGAGATACCGCACTGATGAACACTGATAAGTGCCAGCTGTGAGACAGCACTGATAAGCGGCACTGTTGAGATCGCACTGATGGGCACTGATAAGCGGTTCTCATGAGACCGCACTAATGGGCACTGATATGCTGCACTGGTGAGACCGCACTCATAACCGACACTGGTGGGACCGCACTGATGGACACTGATATGCGCCACTGTTGGGCACTGGTGAGACCGCACTGGTGGGCATTGATAAGCGGCACTGTGAGACCCCACTGATGGGCACTGATAAGCAGTACTGGTTTTACCGCACTGAAGGACACTGATAACTGATGGGCACTGGTGAAACCGTAATGATGGGCACTGATAAGCAGCACCGGTGAGGCCGCACTGATAGGCACTGATGTGTGACTGCACTGATGGACACTGATAAGCGGCACTGGTGGGCACTGTTGAGGTGACACTGATGGGCACTGGTGAGACCGCACTGATAAGCGGCACTGGTGAGACTGCACTGATGGGCACTGATAAGCGGCACTGGGGAGACCGCACTGATGGGCATTGGTAAGCAGCACTGGTGAGACCGCACTGATGGGCACTGATAAGCGGCACTGGTGTGACCACACTAATGGACACTGATAAGCGGAACTGGTGAAACCGCAATGATGGGCATTGATAAGCGGTACTGGTGAGACCGCACTGATAGGCACTGATAAGTGGCACTGGTGTGACCGTACTGATGGACACTGATAGCAGCACTGGTGGGCACTGGTGAGGCCGCACTGATGGGCACTGATAAGCGGCAATGGTGAGACCGCACTAATAAGCACCACTGGTGAGATGGCACTGATAAGCGCACTGTTGAGACTGCACTGATAAGCGGCACTGTTGAGACCGCACTGATGGGTCCTGAAAAAGCGACACTGGTGTGACCTCACTGGTGGACACTGATAAGCGGCACTGGTGGGCACTGGTGAGTCCGCACTGATGGGCACTGATAAGTGGCACTGGTTAGACCTCACTGATGGACACCAATAAGTGGCATGGGTGAGACCACGCTGATGGGCACTGACAAGCGGCACTGGTGAGACAGCACTGATATGCAGCACTGGTGAGACGGCACTGATAAGCGGCACTCGTGAGACTGCACTGATAAGCAGCACTGATGGGCACTGATAAGCAGCACTGATGTGACCACACTGATGGACACTGATAAGCGGCACTGGTGGGCACTGGTGAGACCACACTGATGGACCCTGATAAGTGGCACTGGTGGGCAGTGGTGAGACCGCACTGATGGGCACTGATAAACAGCACTGGTGGGCACTGGTGAGACCACACTGATGGGCACTTATAAGCAGCACTGCTGAGACCGCACTGATGAGAGCGCACTGATGTGCACTGATAAACGGCACTGGTGTGACCGCACTGATGGGCACTGATAAGCGGCACTGGTGGGCACTTATCAGTGCAGTCTCACCAGTGCTGCTTATCAGTGCCCATCAGTGCCCATCAGTGTGGTCTCACCAGTGCCGCTTATCAGTGTCCATCAGTGTGGTCACACCAGTACCGCTTATCAGTGCCCATCAGTGTGGTCTCCCCAGTGCCCACCGGTGCCGCTTATCAGTGTCCATCAGTGCGGTCACATCAGTGCCCACCAGTGCCGCTTATCAGTGTCCATCAGTGTGGTCACACCAGTGCTGCTTATCAGTGCCTATCAGTGCAGTCTTACCATTGTCGCTTATCAGTGCGGCCTCACCAGTGCCGCTTATCGGTGCCCATCAGTGTGGCCTCACCAATGCTCACCAGTGCCGCTTATCAGTGTCCATCAGTGAGGTCATGCCAGTGCCACTTATCAGTGCCTATCAGTGCAGTGTCACCAGTGCCACTTATCAGTGTCCATCAATGCGGTCTCACCAATGCCGCTTATCACTGATGGACACTGATACGCGGCACTGGTGAGACGGCACTGATGGGCACTGATAAGCGGTACAGGTGAGACGGCACTGATAAGCAGCACTGGTGAGTCCGCACTAATGGACACTGATAAGCGGCACTGATGGGCACTGGTAAGTGGCACTGGTGAGACCATACTGATTCGCACTGATAAGCACCCGTGAGACTGCACTGATGCGCACTGATAAACTGCACTGATGGGCACTGGTGAAACTGCACTGATGGGCACTGATAAGCTGCACTGGTGGGCACGGGTGAGACCGCACTGATGGACACTGATAAGCATTACTGCTGGTCACGGTGTCACTGCACTGATAAGCAGCACTGTTGGGCATGGGGTCACTGCAATAATAGGCACTGATAAGCAGCACTGGTAGGCACGGGGTCACTGCAATAATAGGCACTGATAAGCAGCACTTGTTGGCACAGTGTCACCGCACTGAGGGGCACTGATAAGCAGCACTGGTGGGCACGGTGTCACCGCACTGATGGGCACTGATGAGCGTCACTGCTGGGCACGGTGTCAATGCACTGATGGACACTGGTAAGCAGCACTGGTGGGCATGGCATCACCACACTGATAGGCACTTATAAGCGGCACTGGTGGGCACAGTGTCACCACACTGATGGGCACTGATAATAGGCACTGGTGGGCATGGTGTAACTGCACTGATGGGCACTGATAAGCGGCACTGATGGGTACGGTGTCACCGCACTGATAAGCAGCACTGGTGGGTGTGGTATCATCGCACTGGTGGGCATGGGGTCACCGCAATGATAGGCACTGATAAGCAGCACTGGTGGGCACAGTGTCACCGCACTGATGAGCACTGATAAGCAGCACTGGTGGGCACTCTGTCACTGCACTGATGAGGGGCACTGGTGGGCACGGTTTCAATGCACTGATGGACACTGATAAGCAGCACTGGTGGGCATGGTGTCACCGCACTGATGGGCACTGATAAGCAGCACTGGTGGGCACTGTGTCACCACACTGATGAGGGGAACTGGTGGGCACGGTGTCACCGCACTGATTGACACTGATAAGCAGCACTGGTGGGCACAGTGTCACCGCACTGATGGGCACTGATAAGCAGCACTGGTGGTCACTCTGTCACTGCACTGATTGGCACTGATAAGGGGCACTGGTGGGCACGGTTTCAATGCACTGATGGACACTGATAAGCAGCACTGGTGGGCATGGTGTCACCACACTGATGGGCACTAATAAGCGGCACTGATGGGCACGGTGTCACCACACTGATAAGCAGCACTGATGGGTGCGGTATCACCGCACTGGTGGGCATGGGGTCACTGCAATGATAGGCACTGATAAGCAGCACTGGTGGGCACGGTGTCACTGCACTGATGGGCACCAATAAGTAGCACTAGTTGGCACAGTGTCACCGCACTGATGGGCACTGGTGGGCACGGTGTCACCGCACTGATGGACACCGATAAGCAGCACTGGTGGGCACGGTGTCATCGCACTGATGGGCACAGATAAGCAGCACTGGTGGGCATGGTGTCACCACACTGACGGGCACTGATGAGGGGCACTGGTGGGCACGGTGTCACCATACTGATGGACACTGATAAGCAGCACTGGTCGGCACGGTGTCACCGCACTGATGGGCACTTATAAGTGGCACTGGTGTGCACGATGTCACCACACTGATGGGCACTGATAAGCAGCACTGGTGGGCATGGTGTCACTGTACTGATGGGCACTGATAAGCTGCACTGGTGGGCACAGTGTCACTGGACTTATAAGCGGCACTGGTGGGCACTATGTGACTGCGCTGATGGGCACTAATAAGTGGCACTGTGTGTCCGCACTGATGAGGCTGCACTGTTTAGTGACACCATACACTTCCATATATCTATAGGAGGGTTTCCCACCATCCCTGCAAAGTTTCATTTTTATACCTTATTTTCAGTGTGATGTGTATTATATGTGATGTTACATATCACAGAGTCTGATATTGTGGTAATATTGAAGTTTGTTGAGCTTTCCATACATTAGAGGGTTCCACCATTATTGTGTTATTGATTAGTAAGTTAGCGCTGTACTTTTTTGTGTTTTCCTCATGCTTACATTTACTTGTGTTATACGCTGATGTAAAACATCACGGCTCTTTCTTTATGTGATGCGGCTGGGGATGTTCTCATATACACCATACCAGCACTGATTGTTATAACTATCTCAAATCTGCAGCAGGAGGAGGAATATTTCTAATAGTTAATTAGAGCGGAGTACAGTGAGTATAATATATCATTATGGGATGTGTGTGCAGATCAGTAATGATTACATAAAGTAAGGGTAATATGTTTATCTCCTTGTGGCTGGAGGGGAGAGAAGACACATGCTGTGTGTTACTGGTTAGTGGGCCTGGCTGCAGAATGAGCAGTGTGATTCATGTTGAAGTGGGCTTGTTCACATTGTACAGGCTAGTGTACCTTCCACATTCATTGAAATGTGCAAAGGCCAATGGTAAATGTAGTGTAAACAGAAAGAAGAGGATAAGATGCAATCACTCTTCTAACAGAGCCAGCATTGAATAATGCATAATGCATCATTTGATCGAGAGAGAGCACATCCTGTCAATTAAATTGGACATATCTCTTCAAAGGTAAGGAATTTCACAAATGTAATAACTGTTCAGTGTTTAGTGTAGGGAGGTGTACTAATGGGGGATTTTTTGAAAATCCCGGAGTTCTGCTTTAAGGAGAGTGAGTATAAATGATAATAATAATATATGTGTACTTCAAAATTAACTGTGCTTTGTAAAGTTTGACTCTGGATAAAATACTGTGATTCCGCGAGTATATAAATACAGTATAAGTAGATAAAGATATATATATATATATATATATATATATATATATATATATATTTATATTTATCCTTGGTTGACCATGGTGAGGTCTGTACTGAGTGGAACCTGTCCTGTTTAACCGCTGTATGGTCCTGGCTACCATGCTGCAGCTCAGTTTCAGGGTCTTGGCAATCTTCTTATAGCCTAGGCCATCTTTATCTAGAGCAACAATTCTTTTTTGAGATTGATAACACCAAATTGAACACACCTGCTCCCCATTCACACCTGAGACCTTGTAACACTAATGAGTCACATGAAAACGGGGATAATGGATAACTGGGCCAAATTTGGACATTTTCGCTTAGGGGTGTACTCACTTTTGTTGCCAGAGGTTTAGAAATGAATGGCTGTGTGTTGAGTTTTTTGAGGGGACAGCAAAGTTACACTGTTATACAAGCTGTCCGCTCACTACTTTACTGTGTAGCAAAGTGTCATTTCTTCAGTGTTGTCACATGAAAAGATATAACAAAATATTTACAAAAATGTGAACTTTTGTGAGATACTGTATGTTTCAAATTTGTTCAGGTCCTTTTTTGGTGCATACTTAAGGCCTAAATCTAGTACTCTGAGTTCTTCTCCATTAACCACTTGCCGACTGCAGTCTGATGGCGGCAAGATGGCACGATATCGCAAACCTCCGTCATATGACGGCGGCTGCGAGATCCCGCACTGTGAGTGCGTGCGCGCCGCCGGAGGCGCGCACACATGCTCACTGTGTTCCGGGGGAGCGGCTACTCGCAATGCCCCCCCCGCAATGAAAGAACGGAGGTCCGTGTAAGTCCGCTCTGACAGAGGGGGAAGGGCTGTGATCACAGGCTTTCTTTATATGGAAGCCATGATCAATCCCCTCCCCCTGCCAGCCCAGCCCAGCTCTCCCAATTTTAAATGCTTTAAGGAATTTTTTAATTATTTGATCTGAGACATATGTCTTGCTCTGCTCCAATGCCCCCAAAATTGCAAAAATCCCCCACCTCCTCCTCTTCCTCTTCTCTCCTCTTGTGTGTTCTGTGGCATAGGAACAATGGTGTCTGCATAAGGTGCCCTGCCCATGATGCCACACAGAGTCTGCTTCAGCAGGAACACAACAGGGATTGTGTCATTGGTGCATGCATTGTCATGGCTCACCATCCTTGTGGCCTCCTCAAATGG
Source organism: Glandirana rugosa (assembly GCA_018402905.1). Taxonomy (NCBI): domain Eukaryota; kingdom Metazoa; phylum Chordata; class Amphibia; order Anura; family Ranidae; genus Glandirana; species Glandirana rugosa. The sequence continues at coordinate 301,751 of BLSH010102625.1, forward strand.
TGACAGTATAGTGTATGCATCTTTTATGAGCAGCCATTGGCATGGGGAAAAAAACAAGCCAGCCTGAGCCAGTCGTTGTGCCATACTCAAACAGGTATTTGTTGACGGCCCTCTGCTGCATGTGCAGCCGCTACAGTATTGCCAAAGTGAAGATCCACCTGGTGGGCATGTCACAAATCAGGAGGTTTAGGGGCAGGTGGAATTCCAGCCAACTAAGTATTGGGTGTGTATGACGGCCTGAAATGTCTACAGACTCTTCTGGCCTGCTTTAGCAGATCTTCCAACCCTGGGCACCTATTTAGGAAATGCTGCACTACCAAATTGAGGACAAGTGCCAGGCATGGCACATGTGTCAACTTTCCCTGTCTAAGAGTGGACAGGAGGTTTGTGCCATTATCGCATACCACCATTCCTGGCTCCAGCTTGCATGGCGTGAATCACCTCTGGGCCTGCCCCTGGGAGGACGCGCTGACGTCACCACTGTATTAAAAATTTTTCCCGGGAGTCGGGAGCCGGCCGGTGCTTATGTTTATACTGCTTTTATGCTTGTGAGTATAACCTTTAATACATTTATTAAAACATACCTTACGGTACTTCACTACGAGTCCCTATTCCTTTATATGATGCACGTATCCATGACATGATCGATTGGTGATGCTGCTCTATACGGAGAGAGACATTCGGCTATTTAGAGACCAACCACTTGGGCGGTGTATCTATAAAAAGGACACCCTAGACCTTAGGAGAAGATTTTGGTGGCTCCACATCCCAGGTCGGGGATCCACTGCTGTTCAACACACAGTGTTCTGGTAAGCCTCCCTAGATATTGGTGGTGCTTGCCAGTGCTTGCCAGTGCACTCGGGTGTTATTACCATCTTGTGGAATACCTTTCTGTTCTATCTAAAGTGGTGGAAGGAACACAATAATTGTTTGACTTTTTACTCTGATATTTGTAACGGAGTTACACTATTTATCATTGTTTAGCGCATCCTTTGTTTACATATTGTCCTTATACTATATAGTATTTCGCTGCAGCTGTTCTGGATTCAAGCGTGGTTTAGTGTTTTGTATCCTGCCCCTGCAGAGCTGCAAGAATCTCTGCTCCAGTGTGATTCCTGTCCCCTAGACACACCAGCTGAAACCATGCATGGCACCTTTTAGCCTGACTCATTGAATAGCCCCTTGAATGCTTAGGGCTAATTGAGGTTCATAGGACAATTCAACAGAGGAGGGCATAGAGAAGGAGGAGGAGGGGGTAGAGCTGACAAAGCTCACATCATCACCAGCTGTATGGAGACGTGGGGGCACAACAAGCTGCAGCACTGAGCCCTGTCCTGCATCCTTCTGAGTTGCAAGCAGAGTTACCCAGTGTGCTGTGAATGAAATATATCGTCCCTGACCATGCTTGCTGGACCACGTGTCAACAGTAACGTGGACTTTGTGGCTGACTGACTTGCCCAACAATGCCACAACATTGCCTTCCATGTGATGGTACGGAACTGGAATGCCCTTACATGAAAAGAAATAGAGACTGGGAACCTGCCATTGTTGTACATCACATTCTGGAAATTCACAGAAGGGCCCGACTCCGCCAGGCAGAAAGGCAGAAGTTGTAGAGCCAGCAGCTTTGTCAAGCTTGCATTTAGACGCTGGCCATGACTGTATTTTTTTTCCGCTGCAGCAGATGGTTCAGAGAAATTTGCCGGCTATAGTCTACAGCTGGTGGTGTGCTACTGGCAGATGTGCTCCAAGGATCTGGGACACCGTGCACTATACCATCATCCCTGTCAGCGGAGGCTACTGAGAGGTCATGAGTAGTGTTGAGCGAACCCGGACTGTAACGTTCGGGTCCGTACCGAACTTTAGGGTGTCCGTGGCACGGACCCGGACCCGGACATTTCAAAAATCGTTCGGGTTCGGTCCGGGGTTCTGCTATTTTACTCCACGTGTTGAGAAGCTGCAGGGCAGCCAATCAACAAGCGTTTCACTGGTTTGCCCTTAGAAGCCATCACAGCCATGCCTACTAATGGCATGGCTGTGATTGGCCGGTGCATCATGTGACCCAGCCTCTTTATAAGCTGGAGTCACAGTGCTGCAGTCACATGCTCCTTGGGTTAGTGTAGGGAAAGGTAGCTGACGGCGTGAGGGACAGATTTTAGCCATTTTAAGACCTGATCCTGCATCCTGAGATAGATTACTTTACTACTGCTGTCTGTGCTGTTGCTCTGAGGACAGATAGCAGAAATTAGAGATTTCACATACCG
>BLSH010102625.1:308042-333036 GCA_018402905.1 Glandirana rugosa
TACTCCAGTGACTGCACTGAACCCACGGTCTATCTCGTCTCCTCCTTTATCTCCCACTCCGTGTTGAAGTTACTCCGTCGGTAGTACCTTCTCATCTCTCGTAGGTGGGATAAGATAGTGTAACACCTCGATAGAGGACCGGGTGAATGGTGTCGAGTTCGTGTAGTTCGCAACGTTTTTGTGGTCGGTAAACCCATGGTACACGAACTGGTCCGTAAATTGGAGGGTAGCGAGTCGGGTAACCGTTCTCGTGGACTTTTGGTGTGTTTTCCCTACGTTTAGTCAAGGAGGAGGAATTAGTAGAGTCAGACGGGGACGATATGGAGTACTGATCTCAACTCGCTTGGAGACCTTCAAGCCCAAGACGACCAGGCAGGCTTGAAGCCCTGTTTCAGGCCCAGGCCCAGGCCTGCCTTGGGCTTGCTAGCGTGCCTGTTGCTTGGGGTAACTTTAGTTACCGATCGTTCGGGTTCCGTCCGGACCCGGACCCGGACTTTGTCCCGAAGTTCGGACGGACCAGCAGAACCCGAACTTCCAGAGGTTCGCTCAACTCTAGTCATGAGGTATAGCAGGGGCAGACTGAGATGATTAAGGAGGAGGAACTGATTTGCATCCCTTTTGTGTGGTTTTCAGGTGCTCTTGCCAATGGGCTGAGCGATGGGAGGTTAAATGCCTGGTCAAGCACATGGTACCCAAATGGCTGGTGTTTTTGCAACGCTTGATGTGCTTGAGCTGTGGTAAGTGGGCCAGGAGATAGCTCCACAATGTGATAGAATAGGGTGGATGCTCTCTACTCTTCCATGATGGCTGCCTCATTGAAGTTGTGCCTCACCCTCTATTTCCTCCTCTGCTCTATCTGGCACCCAAGTCACGTCAGTGACCTCATTATCATCATCATCTCCTCCATCCACATTACCACTGGAGACAACTTGGCAATATGCTGCGGCTGGGGGAACATGACTGCCAATGTGTGTACCAGTTTCCTCCCCTCTCTGTAGGCTCATGTTCCTGCCTTCCTCAACCTAAGAACCAACATCTGAATCAAGTAATGGCTGTGCATCAGCAAGGAGCAAGTGGCTGATGTTGTGTTCAAAAAACTCAGCTGACTCCTCCATGCCTAAAGATGGGGCTATGGCAGGAATAGCTGTGGACAAGGAGGCAGGTTTAGCTTCTCTGGCAGCTGAAGTGGACTGCACACTAGTCTCTGCTTGGGTGACGGAGGAAGAGGATGGTTTAGTACTCCAGTCCTCCACCTCCTCTGGGAGCTGCTTATTAAAGTGGTTGTCAACCTGTGACAACCACTTTAACCTACAGGTAAGCCTAGAATAAGGCTTACCTGTAGGTGCCCTGCATATCTCCCAAACCTGCACGGTTCAGGAGATATACAGTGTACTGCATGTGGCGATGTCATTTCTGCATATGCGGAGTGGAGAAATGCCCTCCGTGCCATTTCTCCACTGACACTAGCGTGACTGGCGGCTCCCACACGCATGCACGGGAGTGACGTCACACGACTCCTGCCAGTCACAGCTCCGGAGTCGCAGCCCCAGAAGGAAGAGGGGCAGACGATGGATGCCTCCAGCACAGGGGACAGCGCTGGACGACGCAGGCTACGTTTGCAGGTAAGTGGCACATAATGGGCTACTATGCAATCCATAGTAGCCCATTATGCTTCTAGTTTACAGGGGACTGTAGAGGAAGTAAACCCCATCTGGATTTACTTCTCTTTAACAAAATGTAATAAAGATGTGGAAATGTGTACGTGGATGCACTTTAATCAATGTAAAGTGGTGTTTGGTGCACTTTAACTTAAGTACTCACTGAACAGACACACTCCACTGATACACTATAATATACTGCAGTAAAACTGCACCGATGCACTGCAATATACTATGTCAAACGTGCAGTAATGCACAGAAATATAGTTCTTTAGACGTGCACTAATACAGTGAAATATACAGCGTTTATCTTGCAGCAACGCACTGAAATACAGTACATGGCTTTAAACGTGCAGTATTGCCCTGAAATATACTGTGTTAAATGTATAATAATGCACAGAAATAAACGGCATTAAACGGCACATAATGCACTGAAATATATGGTGTTAAACTTGTAGTAACACACTGAAATATACGGCGTAAAACTTGCAGTAATGCACTGAACAATACTGCGTTAAACGGAAGGTAACGCACCGAAATATACACCGTTAAACTTGCTTTAATGAACTGAGATATACTACGTTAAATGGAAGGCAAAGCCCTAAAATATACAGCATTAAACTTGCAGTAACGCACCGAACTATACTGCGTTAAATGGAAGGTAACACACTGAAATATATGGCATTAAGTTTGCAATAATGCACTGACATATAATGAGTAGAGTTGAGCGAACCTGGACTGTAAAGTTCGGGTCCGTATCGAACTTTGGGGTGTCCGTGCCCCGGACCCGAACCCGGACATTTGAAAAAAAGTTTGGGTTTGGTATTCGGGTATTTTGCACGCCTTTTCTATAGCTGCAGGGCCGCCAATCAACAAGCGTTTTACTCATTTGCCCTTAGAAGCCATCACAGACATGCCTATTAATGGCATGGCTGTGATTGGCCAGTGCATCATGTGACCCAGACTATTTTTGGCGCCTGTTGAATAGCTGCAGGGCAGCCAGTCAACAAACGTTTCACTTGTTTGCCCTTAGAAGCCATCACAGCCATGCCTACTAGTGGCATGGCTGTGATAGGCTAGTGCATCATGTGACCCAGCCTCTATATGAGCTGGAGTCACGTATGCCACGTGTCACATCATCTCAGGCTAGTGTAGGGAGAGCATGTTGCCGGCACTGTGAGGGACAGATTACCGATCTAATATGATCTCATCCTGCATTACAGACAGATTCCTGGCGGTGCTGTAAGGGGAAAGCTTAGCGTTCTAAAACCATCTGATACTGGACTAGGTAGAGCTTACTAGTGCTGTGAGGGATAGATTACTGATCTAATATCATCTCATCCTGCATTACATACAGGTTCCTGGTGGTGCTGTGAGGGGAAAGCTTAGCATTCTAAAACGATCTGATACTGGACTAGGTACAGTTTACTAGTGCTGTGAGGAACAGATTACCGATCTAATATCATCTCATCCTGTATTACAGAAAGGTTCCTGGCAGTGCTGTGAGGGGAAAGCTTGGCGTTCTAAAACCATGTGATATTGGACTAGGTACAGTTTACTGGTGCTGTGAGGGACAGATTATTGTTCTAAAATCATCTCATCCTGTATTACAGAAAGGTTCCTGGCGGTGCTGTGAGGCGAAAGCTTAGCGTTCTAAAACAATCTGATACTGTATTAGGTATAGTTTACTGGTGCTGTGAGGGACAGATTATTGTTCTAAAATTATCTCCTAGTGCTGTAGGGAGAGGTTCCTGCTGGTGCTGTGAGGGACAGATTATTGTTCTAAAATCATCTCCTACTGCTATAGGGAGAGGTTCCTGCTGTTGCTGTGAGGAACAGATTATTGTTCTAAAATCATCTCCTAGTGCTATAGGGAGAGGTTCCTGCTGGTGCTGTGAGGGACAGATTATTGTTCTAAAATCATCTCCTAGTGCTGTAGGGAAAGGTTCCTGCTGGTGCTGTGAAGGACAGAGTATTGTTCTAAAATTATCTCCTACTGCTATAGGGAGAGGTTCCTGCTGTTGCTGTGAGGAACAGATTATTGTTCTAAAATCATCTTCTAGTACCATAGGGAGAGGTTCCCGCTGGTGCTGTGAGGGACACATTATTGTTCTAAAATCATCTCCTAGTGCTACAGGGAGAGGTTCCTGCTGGTGCTGTGAGGGACAACTTATTGTTCTAAAATCATCTCCTACTGCTATAGGGAGAGGTTCCTGCTGGTGCTGTGAGGGACAGGTTATTGTTCTAAAATCATCTCCTACTGCTATAGGGAGAGGTTCCTGCTGGTGCTGTAAAGGACAGATTATTGTTCTAAAATCATCTCCTATTGCTATAGGGAGAGGTTCCTGCTGGTGCTTTGAGGGACAGATTATTGTTCTAAAATAATTTCCTACTGCAATAGGGAGAGGTTCCTGCTGGTGCTGTGAGGGACAGATTCATTTTCTTAAATCATCTCCTACTGCTATAGGGAGAGGTTCCTGCTGGTGCTGTGAGGGACAGATTATTGTTCTAAAATCATCTCCTAGTGCTATAGGGAGAAGTTCCTGCTGGTGTTGTGAGGGGCAGATTATTGTTCTAAAATCATCTCCTAGTGCTATAGGGAGAGGTTCCTGTTGGTGCTGTGAGGGACAACTTATTGTTATAAAATAATCTCCTACTGCTATAGGGAGAGGTTCCTGCTGGTGATGTGAGGGACAGATTATTGTTCTAAAATCATCTCCTACTGCTATAGGGAGAGGTTCCTGCTGGTGCTGTGAGGGACAGATTATTGTTCTAAAATCATCTCCTACTGCTATAGGGAGAGGTCCCTGCTGGTGCTGTGAGGGTCAGATTATTTTTCTAAAATCATCTCCTACTGCTATAGGGAGAGGTTCCTGCTGGTGCTGTAAAGGACAGATTATTGTTCTAAAATCATCTCCTATTGCTATAGGGAGAAGTTCCTGCTGGTGCTGTAAAGGGGCAGATTATTGTTCTAAAATCATCTCCTAGTACTATAGGGAGAGGTTCCCGCTGGTGCTGTGAGGGACAGATTATTGTTCTGAAATCATCTCCTACTGCTAAAGGGAGAGGTTCCTGCTGGTGCTTTGAGGGACAGATTATTGTTCTAAAATCTTTCCTACTGCAATAGGGAGAGGTTCCTGCTGGTGCTGTGAGGGACAGATTCATTTTCTTCAATCATCTCCTACTGCTATAGGGAGAGGTTCCTGCTGGTGCTGTGAGGGACAGATTATTGTTCTAAAATCATCTCCTAGTGCTATAGGGAGAGGTTCCTGCTGGTGCTGCGAGGGACAGATTATTGTTCTAAAATCATCTCCTAGTGCTATAAGGAGAGGTTCCTGCTGGTGCTGCGAGGGGCAGATTATTGTTCTAAAATCATCTCCTAGTGCTATAGGGAGAGGTTCCTGTTGGTGCTGTGAGGGACAGATTATTGTTCTAAAATCATCTCCTAGTGCTATAGGGAGAGGTTCATGCTGGTGCTGTGAGGGACAGATTATTGTTCTAAAATGATCTCCTAGTGCTATAGGGGAAGGTTCCTGCTGGTGCTGTGAGGGACAGATTATTGTTCTAAAACCATCTCCTACTACTATAGGGAGAGGTTCCTGCTGGTGCTGTGAGGGACAGATTACTGTTCTAAAATCATCTCCTACTGCAATAGGGAGAGGTTCCTGCTGTTGCTGTGAGTGACAGATTATTGTTCTTAAATCATCTCTTACTGCTATAGGGAGAGGTTCCTGCTGGTGCTGTGAGGGACAGAATATTGTTCTAAAATCATCTCCTACTGCTATAGGGAGAGGTTCCTGCTGGTGCTGTGAGGGACAGATTATTGTTCTAAAATCATCTCCTACTGCTATAGGGAGAGGTTCCTGCTGGTGCTGCGAGGGACAGAATATTGTTCTAAAATCATCTCTTACTGCTATAGGGAGAGGTTCTTGCTGGTGCTATGAGGGAACAGATTATTGTTATAAAATCTTCTCCTAGTGCTATAAGGAGAGGTTCCTGCTGGTGCTGTGAGGGACAGATTATTTTTCTAAAATCATCTCCTAGTGCTATAGGGAGAGGTTCCTGCTGGTGCTGTGAGGGACAGATTATTGTTCTAAAATCATCTCCTACTACTATAGGGAGAGGTTCCTGCTGGTGCTGTGACAGACAGATTATTGTTCTAAAATCATCTTCTACTGCTATAGGGAGAGGTTCCTGCTGATGCTGTGAGGGGCAGATTATTGTTCTAAAATCATCTCCTACTGCTATAGGGAGAGGTTCCTTCTGGTGCTGTGAGGGGCAGATTATTGTTCTAAAATAATCTCTTACTGCTATAGGGAGAGGTTCCTGCTGGTGCTGTGAGGGACAGATTATTGTTCCAAAATCATCTCCTACTGCTATAGGGAGAGGTTCCTGCTGGTGCTGTGAGGGACAGATTATTGTTCTAAAATCGTCTCCTAGTTTTATAGGGAGAGGTTTCAGCTGGTGCTGTGAGGGACAGATTATTGTTCTAAAATCATCTCATAATTATGCTACAGGGAGATGTTCCTGCTGCTCCTGTGAGGGACAGATTATTGTTCTAAAAAAATCACATATTGCTAGAGGGAGAGGTTCCTGCTGGTGCTGTGAGGGACAGATTATTGTTCTAAAATCATCACATACTGCTAAAGGGAGAGGTTCCTGCTGGTGCTGTGAGGGACAGATAATTGTTCTAAAATCATCACATACTGCTAGAGCAGTGGTTCTCAACTCCGGTCCTCGGAACCCCCCAACAGGCCAGGTTTGCAGGATAACTGAAGTACATCACAGGTGATATAATTTGCTGCTCAGTGATTGCAGTGTTCTAGTCTGCATCTCCCCAAGATAATACTTAAAATCTGGCCTGTTGGTGGGTCCTGAGGACCGGAGTTGAGAACCACTGTGCTAGAGGGAGAGCTTCCTGCTGCTCTTGTGAGGGACAGATTATTGTTCTAAAATCATCACATACTGCTAGAGGGAGAGGTTCCTGCTGCTCCAGTGAGGGACAGATTATTGTTCTAAAATCGTCACATACTGCCAGAGGGAGAGGTTCCTGCTGCTAAAGTGAGGGACAGATTATTGTTCTAAAATCATCTCCTAGTGCTATAGGGAGAGGTTCCTGCTGGTGCTTTGAAGGACAGATTATTTTTCTAAAATCATCACATACTGCTAGAGGGAGAGGTCCCTGCTGATCCTGTGAGGGACAGATTATTGTTCTAAAATCATCACATACTGCTAGAGGGAGAGGTTCCTGCTGGTGCTATGAGGGACAGATTATTGTTCTAAAATCATCACATACTTCTAGAGGGAGAGGTCCCTGCTGGTGCTGTGAGGGACAGATTATTGTTCTAAAATCATTACATACTGCTAGAGGGAGAGGTTCCTGCTGCTCCTGTGAGGGACAGATTATTGTTCTAAAATCATCACATCCTGCCATAGGGAGAGGTTCCTGCTGCTCCTGTAAGGGACATATTATTGTTCTTAATTTATCTCATCATAGTGCTACAGGGAGAGTTTCCTGCTGTTACTGTGAAGGACAGATTATTGTTCTAAAATCATCACATACTGCTATAGGGAGAGGTTCCTGCTGGTGCTGTGGGGGACAGAATATTGTTCTAAAATCATCACATACTGCTAGAGGGAGAGGTTCCTGCTGCTCCTGTGAGGGACAGATTATTGTTCTAAATTCATCTCATCAGTGCTACAGGGAGAGGTTCCTGCTGCTCCTGTGAGGTACAGATTATTGTTCTAAAATCATATCATACTGGTTTAGGAAGAGGTTCCTGCTGCTGGTGTGAGCGGTGAATTTCTTGCACAAAAATACACATTAAGGGGGAAACGACAGCAGGCTGTTTTAAACTGATATGTTTGGGGAATAAACCCCACACTGCGCAGCAGCTGTGGACGGGCATTGAACAACAGACCGATGAGTGGTTGTTGCCACTGAACCACAAGCCCGGCCTGGTGGTGTGCGATAATGGGCGAAATCTCGTAGCAGCTCTGTGCCTAGCTGGTTTGACGCACATCCCTTGCCTTGCCTGGTGCATGTGCTCAATTTGGTGGTGCATTAATTTCTAAAAAACTACCCGGATATGTCAGAGCTGCTGCAGAAAGTGCGGGCCGTCTGTGCGCACTTTCGGCGTTCTCACTCTGCTGCTGCTTGACTGTCTGCGCTGCAGCGGAACTTTGGCCTTCCCACTCACCGCCTCCTATGTGATGTGCCCACAAGGTGGAACTCCACCTTGCACATGCTGGAGAGACTGTGCGAGCAGCAGCAGGCAATAGTGGAGTTTCAGCTGCAGCACGCACGGGTCAGTCGCTCTGCGGAACAGCACCACTTCACCACCAACGAGTGGGCTTCCATGCGAGACCTGTGTACCATATTGCGGTGTTTTGAGTACTCCGCCAACATGGCCAGTGCCGATGACGCTGTTCTCAGCGTTACTATCCCACTTCTATGTCTCCTTGAAATAACACTTTGGGTGATGATGGAAGAGGATGTGGCACAGGAGGAAGAGAAGGAGGAAAAGGGGTAATTTCCACGGTTATCAGGCCAGTCATTCACAAGTGGCTCGGAGGGTGGGTTTCTGCACCAGCATAGGCCAGGCAAAAAATTTTCAAGCCAGGGCACAGTTCTGGAGGATGAGGAGGACGAGGAAGATGATAAGGAGGAGGAGGAGGAACCATGTTCACAGCAGGGTGGCACCCAACGCAGCTCGTTGGGCACCCAACACATCACTGGAGCGTGGCTGGAGGGATACGAAGGACACAGATGATACATGCTGCAGTGCCTGCTCAACGACAGCCGAGTTGCCTACATTGTAACTTGTGCTGATTACTGGGTGGCCACCCTGTTGGATCACCATTACAAGGACGTGCGGTCCTTAATTCGCTCACTGGAGCGTGATCGGAAGATGCGCGACTATAAGCGCACGCTGGTAGACGTGCTGCTGAGGGCATTCCCAAATGACACAGGGAGCTCAGTGGAAGCACAAGGCGAAGGAGGAGGAGTAAGAGGTCACCAATGCAGCTGTGGCACCGCAAGCACCTCAGAAGGCAGGGTTAGCATGGTCGGAATGTGGTAAAGCTTTGTCAGCAGCACGCCACAACAAACAGCACCACCAGCTGATAGACAATGTCTTAGCAGGAGGCAGCATTTCACAACATGGTGGAACAGTATGTGTGCACACGCCTACACGTACTGACTGATGGGTCTGCCCCATGCAACTTCTGGGTCTCCAAATTGGGCACATGGCCTCAGATTGCCCTTTATGCCTTGGAGGTGCTGGCCTGCCCTGCAGCCAGTGTATTGTCTGAACGTGTGTTTAGCACGGCAGGGGGCATTATCACAGACAAGCGCAGCCGTCTGTGCACAGCCAACGTGGACAAGCTAACGTTTATTAAAATGAACCAGGCATGGATCCCACAAGACTTGTCTATACCTTGTGCAGAATAGACATTTAGATCGGCCTCACACAGCCATTGGTATACTTGTTTTTTTTTTTAATATGTCTCAATATTTGGGGGCTACTCCAATTAGAAAAAAAAACAAACAAATAAAAAACAGTGTTGACTATCTCCCCTTCCTCCTCCTCCTCCTCCACCACCACTTCCACCTACTCTGCCACGGTCACTGCCTAGTCAACCTCTAGGCTCCTACTCCACATCCACCTCCTCCTCCCATTTTTATTTCCTTTATGTGATTTTAAGGTATTTCCCTATCCACATTTGTTTGCAGGGCACTTGTCCTACTCTTACCCCCATTTTGCTTCCTTTTGCAGCCCTCTAGCCCTTTCCAGGACTTTTTTACAGCCATTTTTGTGCCCAAATGTTCGGGTCACCATTGACTTCAATGGGGTTCGGGGTCCGGGGTCAAGTTCGGGTCAAGTTCAGTACCGAACCCGAACTTTTCCATGAAGTTCGGCCGAACCAGACGAACCCGAACATCCAGGTGTCCACTCAACTCTAATACTGAGTTAAATGGCACGTAACACACTGAAATATATGGCGTTAAACTTGCAGTAGCACACTGAACTATACTGCCTTAAACTGAAGTTAGCGCACTGAAATATACAGCTTTAAACTTGCAGTAATGCACTGAAATATACGACTTTAAAGTTGCAGTAGCGCACTGAACTATTCTACGTTAAACGGAAGGTAACACACTGAAATATACGGTTTTAAACTTGTAGTAATTCACTAAAATATACTGTGTTAATCAGAAGGTAATGCACTGAAATATACGGCGTTAAACTTGCAGTAATGCACTGAACTATTCTACGTTAATCAGAAGGTAACGCACTGAAATATAAGGCATTAAACTTGCAGTAACACACTGAACTATACTGTCATGGATCTGCCACCCGGCGCAGGGGTCACCTAAGGGTTAACAGTAGTGCAGAGTGATTTCAGTAATCGGTGCCAGACTGCCTTATTTAAACACCTCAACTGCACAGAAACTTTGCTGTCTGATCTGCAGCTCATACCTGTTCTGTGACTACCTGTTAAAATCTGATCTGTTTCCTGTTTGACCCGGCTTGTTGATTGTGATTGATTTCTGTTATCCTGACCCCGGCTTGCCTTTGTGACTATGCTTATATCTACATTGACTGATATCATGTTGCTGAACCGTTCCCTGTATACTGATTATTCTCTGCCTGCTGCTTGTGTTTGATTGATCATCTGTTACTGAACCCGACTTGTCTGACCACGCTTCCAGTGTCTCCTCAGGTCTGCATCTCCAGCTTCCTGTTTCCTGCTTCCTGTCTGCAGAGCTGATTACACCTGCTGGTCTGCCCTGAGAGATCAACAGCCACATCAGAGACGATCCAGACACTCTAACTCACTCGGCTCTTGTGGTCACTGTTCATAACTTTGGTGGCCCTTTAGCCAGGGTTTTACGCGATGCCTTCCCGCTGCACGTCAGGCTCACCCGTCAGGTACGTGACATATACTGCATTAAATGGAAGGTAACACACTGAAATATACAGTGTTAAACTTGCAGTAACGCACTGAATTATACAGCGTTAAACATAAGGTGACACACTGAAATATACGGAGCTAAACTTGCAGTAACACACTGAACTATACTGCGTTAAATGGAAAATAACACACTGAAATATATGGCATTAAACTTGCTGTAACACAATGAAATATACTATGTTAAACGTGCACTAGGGCACTGAAATGTACAGCATTAAAATTACAGTAACGCAATGAAATATACTTTCACTACACTCACACTGACTGAACTATCCCTAGATTCACACTAATGTAAAGATGAATGGTGGTCACACTACACTCACACTGACTGAACTATCCCTAGATTCACACTAATATAAATATGAATGGCGGTCACTCACTACACTAACACTGACTGAACAATCCCTAGATTCACACTAATGTAAAGATGAATGGTGGTCACGACTCATTACACTTACACTGACTGAACTATCCTTAGATTCACACTAAACTGATATTCTACACTGACAATAGAATCACAATATCACACTATAGCACAGTAACTGTCTAGTAGCACTGAACAGAGCCCTGTTCTATCTCTCTCCACATCAATATCACAGCTAAAATGGCCACTACTGAAAGAATATTTTTATAGTGTGGGGTGGGACTAAGAGCAATGAGCCATGATTGGATAGAGTCATCATGACAGCATCCAATCATGGCTCTGACAGTGCTGTGTGCCCTGATTGGTCAAAGCTTTCATTGCTTCAGCTATTCAGGGCTTTCAATGCACTGTGCAGCGTTGCAGTGCATTGTGGTTGTTAGGCAGGCTGAACAAACGACCCAATAATTTGGTTGTTCAGCGAACGGGCGAACAGCCAATATTCAGCCTGAACTCATGCTTGGGCCAAACCGTTCACCCATCCCTATCTAATAGAATAGAGGAATGCTGGTGTTCAATACGCTTTGTGAAGGATAAAGAATGGTATTAGTCTATGTCCGTGATTCTCAAACTGTGTGCCGTGGCACACCAGTATGTGCCATCTGAGATTTGCAGGTGTGCCCTGGAAGTTTTGAAAAATATTTAAAATTGCTAGCGTTTTGAAACCTTGAACATATCAAAAAATGAAATGGTAAATCAATGTCACAAAAGTTAAAAAGGTAACATATATAAAAAAACGCAATCTCTGTCAGTCTGTCATTCTTTGGTTCCTTTTGTAATGTAAGACTTGTGCGAGATCTCGAGAGAACTTGATCGCTCTAGTTATATTATAATAATGTAAAGATGAACTTTGATGCTTATAAATAAAGCTTGTTCATTGTTTAGCTATGGTGAAATACTTAGTCATAAAAAACAAGCGAAGGGCGCACGACCTAGTGCAATACCGTTTAAAAAAATTTTCAGAAATACTTTTGATTACAAACATACTCACAAACAGAGCAGTATAAAAGGCACAACAAGATAAATGGTAGACGCAGGGCCTCCAAGGAACCTTCAGATCTCCACCTCAGCAGGGGGATCAGAAGATGTCCAAATAGCCAGGCTGACGAGTTTTTAAGGTGAACCCTCTTCCTCAGAGCCTAAAGCCTAAAGCCTTGGAGGCACTGCATCTACCATTTATCTTGTTGTGCCGTTTATACTGCTCTGTTTGTGAGTATTTTTTTTTTTAAGCGTTTCTGAATAAACCTTTTAAACGGTATTGCACTAGATCGGTGCACCCTTCTCTTGTTTTTTTATTTTTTAGTGCCTTTGGATGCCCATGGTCCTGAGGAGGGCTGCAAGACTTTTTGAATGTGGAAGGTGACTTACACCAATTAAGAATATCTATTAGGAATATTCACTTTGCCACCATTGCATAACTCTCGGTTTGATGGACCTGAGCGCAGGAGGATTGGTTATTGAAATACTTAATCATGTCATTAATCTTGCAAGGAAGCTACAGCGAAAGTACAAATAAGATTACAATCACTTTAATATGATTTGCTCTCGAAAGCAGGCACATCACATTAAATATAAAATTAAATATATTTGTAAAAATAAATAAGTTCGTCACCACAAAAATTGTTAAATCTTTTCAGGTGTGACTTGAAGTTTTTTTTAGATCTTTTTGGTGCAACACAAGACAAAAAAGTTTGAGAAACACTGGTCTATGTGAATGGGAAAGGGAAACAAATGAAAGATTATGAAGCACTTCCTCCCATATTTCCCCTGAAATATCACTCAAATCCTCTTTCCATTTAACATTATATTTAAGAGAGTCATTACCTCAAAATGTATTTATTGAATGGGGTATAAGGATATCAGGTTTTTATTGTCATTCGAATTAACCACCTCAATACAGGTCACTTTCTTTCACTGTGAATGTTTACATGGTATGTTCAATAAAAACATGATAACATTTAATTATTTGCGTGTTATTAGTTTAAGCAGACTGTGATTGTCTATTGTTGTGACTTAGATGAAGATCAGATCACATTTTATGACCAATTTGTGCAGAAATCCATATCATTCCAAAGGGTTCACATACTTTTTCTTGCAACTGTAAATGTATTGACCAAACAAGTTTCAGCGTGATGGATGATAGTCAGCACCTAATGCATTTTGGAATGCCTTCATCAGAGGTGCCAAGTATGAGTCAAACATCAAGTTTACTTCTGCAAAAATAAATCAAAGCATGAATACAAGTTCATCATTGTCACATGAAATGCATAGAACTTTTTCGAGAGAGTGAGCTTACACTTACCGTATTGCTACAGAAGTATCAAAAATACTTATTAAAATGGTCAAATGAACAATGTTCGTTCAGAATTAGCTGCAAAACAGACCAACAAAGGGTCACTAATGCCAAAAGCTTCCCCCACCCAGGGAGCCAGTGCACGCAACCTCCCGCAAAGGATCCGGGCGGTACCGTCCACACAGTATTATATAAAAGGAAATGCCGTGCTAAAGTCCAAAAAATCTTGAAGCAGGTAGCACAGCATGAACGTAAATGCAATAAATAATCAAAAAAAAGGGTTAAATGTGTAGTGCTATATAGAAGGGAGGATTTTCTGAGACCCATCATATTGGAATATAACATATAAACAATTGCAGTGGAAATTCTAATAATACACAAATAAGTACAAAGATCAGTGATTGTCCAAAGTAAGAATAGGCAATTGATATGTCCACCGCCGTGAAAAGAAATAAAACAGTAAACAGTCTCCAATATTCGAATTAAGGTGCAAAAGGTACAATTCATATATGGGTAAATATATGGGAATTTCTGTGAATCCGTGAAGTAAGGAACCTACATGTTGGTGGTGGTTCCTTACTTCACAGATTCATGGTCCAGAATGCAGATAGCTGGAATAATTTATTGAAATGTTTGACATAGGTACTACTGGGTTTTAGTTATATTATGTTGACAGCGTTTAATGTCCAAACTTTTCATGAGGTGCCCTGAGGCCGAGATGGGGGCAGTCCAGTCATGACTATCCCTACTATTAAGGGATGGGCCGGGCTGGGCAATCTCACTCAAGGCAATAGGTATCTTGGCTCATACAAGAGCTACAACAAATAAGAGGTTGGTGGATGTTGAAGACATCCATCTTGTTTTTGAGTCAGATTTACCCTCCACCTAAGGAGACAGGTTCCCCTTGGGAAATAGCTGGCTTGTATTTTTGATTTCTCTCATTTCTCATTATCTTGCGAGTAGGTGCGATAGCTGGTACTAGTCTCTCCTCTTTCCCCCATCTTACAGGTTCATCCTCTCTTCTTCTCCCGTACCCTCACTACTCTCCCGTGTCTAGTGGTGTGACTTGCATAGGGGTTTAGCACATAACTAAGGCACTCGCAATGAACCGTAAGACACCGACATTGCTTAACTACTTCCTGCCCGCAGGCCATCATATGATATCCTTGACTTTGAGTGGCGATATCTGAATGGTGCCTTCAGCTACAAGCACCATTCAGATACCATTTTTAGAGACGGCAATTCTCTGCAAAATAAAAGTGGTCTTAGTGGCAAATGCTCTGCAAAATCACTTTTATCGGTGGCGGGAGAGGTGCCTCTCCCCCATTTTCCCGTCATCTTCGCCACTTACCGGCGGAGATGATCGGGTCCGTTCCCCTCTTGCACAGGAAGCTGAGTGAGCGTAAGATGCCGCCCACTAGGCTCCATAACATTGCAGGGCGGAAGCGGCGTCACAAGTCATTTCCACCAATAGCTCATAAAGGAGACATTTTTTTTTGAACTGTCATTTTTTTACATTTTTTTTTGCATTTAACTGTAAATATGAGATTTGAGATCTTTTTGACCCCACATCTCATATTTAAGAAGTCCTGGCCTGCTTTTTTCTATTACAAAGAATGTTTACATTTCTTGTAATAGGAATACAAGTGATCCATTTTTTTTTTTTGTGTAAAATGAAAAAATAGAAGGTAAAATAAATAATCACGCGCAGAAACGAACATGTACGTAATATGCATATGTATTGCATATGAAAGAGGTGTTCAAACAACACATGTGAGGTATCGCCACGATCGCTAGAGCAAGAGCAATAATTCTAGCACTAGATCTCCTCTGTAACTCAAAACTGGTAACCTGTAGAAATTTTTAAACGTTGCCAATGGAGAATTTTAGGTTGCAAAGCTTGTCGCCATTCCGCGAGCGGCCGCAATTTTAAAGCATGACATGTTGGGTATCAATTTACTCAGCGTAACATTATCTTTCACAATATGGAAAAAATGGGCTTACTTTACTGTTGTCTTGTTTTTTCACTCCAAAAAAGTGAATTTTTTAAAAAAAATTGCGCTTGTAAGACCGCTGCGCAAATACGGTGCGATATAAAGTTTTGCAACGACCACCATTTTATTCTCTAGGGTGTTAGAAAAAAAATACAATGTTTGGGGGGTTTAAGTAATTTTATAGCAAAAAAAAAAGGGTTTGAACTTGTAAACACCAAGTCCAAAAAACAGGCCCGGTATTGAAGTGGTTAAGGTACTCTCCTTTAATGTGAAGGGACTCAATGTGCCAGAAAAGCGTAGTAGCATCTTAGCTAAAGCCCATCGTCTTAGAGCCCACATACTGTTTTTACAAGAGACTCACTTTAAGAAGGGGACGACCCCCAGATTCAACAACAATCGTTACCCTGTAGCATTCCACGCTACTTGCGTGCACTCTAAAACTAAAGGGGTTTCAGTTTTACTTTCCGAATCATGTCCATTTCTGCTCACAGATCAACTTTTAGACCTGGTGGGGAGATATATCTTCCTGAAGGGAACATGGAAAATAGACCAATGACATTGGCAAATAAATATTGCCCCAACTCTAAACAGGTATCCTTCATGAAAGAAATCCTCCTGAAATAAACTAATTTTCAAGCAGGTTTCCTGATACTTGGAGGTGATATAAACATGGCCCTTAATCCGTTCGTGGATACTTTCTCGGGTACATCCTCAATTCCCTTCTAGGATCTTAAACAAGTAAAACTTTAATTGCCATCTTTGACATTACATGACTTATCGAGAACTATGAACTCGCAAGGGAAAGATTATACCTTTTTTCTCTTCTGTGCATAATCGTTATTCCAGACTGGACTATTTGCTCATTAAACAATTAGACCTGACCTTCCTTCACCACACCTCCATTGAAAATATGGTTCTATCCGACCATCACACGATGACACTTAGATTCCCTGAAACAGAGAGCTTGTCCAAGATCTGACAAATGGATGCTTCCCTTTTGGCGGATTTGGGCAACTTAACCACAATCTCACAAGCTATTAGGCCTCATACACACAGGCGTTTTGTACAGCCACGTTTTTGAGCATTTTCTATAGCTCTTCATGTTATTCAATGGCCCCTTAAAATGCTGATGTTTTTGAGCTGTAGAGGGCGTCGGTGTTAGTGAGCTGTAACTAGAACGCGGGACCAGCGCTCAATAACGTGGCTTAA
Organism: Glandirana rugosa; assembly: GCA_018402905.1. Classification (NCBI taxonomy): domain Eukaryota; kingdom Metazoa; phylum Chordata; class Amphibia; order Anura; family Ranidae; genus Glandirana; species Glandirana rugosa. The sequence continues at coordinate 324,597 of BLSH010102625.1, forward strand.
CGTTGTATACACAGCGTTAAGCCTCATCAGGTGTTCTATTCAAAATCAATGGTTCCCTATGGGAGTCCATTGATTTGAATAGAAGTCGCGCCACAAGTAGGATCATTGTGTGCTGAGGATCTTGAAGGGGAACCCCTGCAAAAATTTGCATGGGGTTCCCCCCAAGAGGTACCAGGCCCTTCGATCTGGCATGGATTTTGAGAGGAACCCCCATCCTGAAAAGATGGGGTAGGGTCCCCCCAAAATCCATACCAGAGCCTTATCCGAGCAAGCAACATGGCAGACCAGGAAAGGGGGTGGGGACAAGCGAGTGCCCCCCCCTCCTGGACCATACCAGGCTGCATGCCCTCAACATGGGGAGTATGTGTGCTTTGGGGCAGGGGGGGCTTTGCGCCCCCACCCCAAAGCACCTCATCCCCATGTTGATGGGGACAAGAGCCTCTTCCCAACAACTCTGGCCGTTGGTTGTTGGGATCTGCGGGCGGGTACTTATTGGAATCTGGAAGCCCCCTTTAACAAAGGGCCCCCAGATGCTGGCCCCCACCCTATGTAAATGAGTATGGGGTACAACGTACCCTTTCCCATTCACCTGAAAAAAGTGCACAAAAAAAACACACTACACAGCTTTTTCAAATATTTTATTAAATCAGCTCCGGCGTCTTCCCCCTCTCTTCTCCCTCTCCATTGTCTTCTTTCTTCAGCTCTTTTGCTGGGTCTTCTGTCTTCTAAGGGTTCTTCTGTGGAGCTTCTGTCTTCTGAGGGATCTTCTGTCTTCTGCCGCTGTCTCCTAGGCTGGCTTCTCTCTCTTCTCTTCTCTTCTCTTCTCTTCTCTTCTCTTCTCTTCTCTTCTCTTCTCTTCTCTTCTCTTCTCTCTTCTCCTCATCGCTCTCTCCCATTCGAATGCCGTATCTATGCTGGCATCTGGGGGTGGTGGACTGGCATCTGGGGGCCCCCTTGTTAAAGAGGGTTTCCAGATTCCGATAAGCCCCCACCCGCAGACCCTGACAACCAACGGCCAGGGTTGGCGGGCAGAGGCTCTTGTCCCTATCAACATGGGGACAAGGTGCTTTGGGGATGGGGGGCGCAGAGCCTCCCCCTGCCCCAAAGCACCCATGCTCCCCATGTTGAGGGCATGCGGCCTGGTATGGTCCAGGAGGGGGGCGCTCGCTCGTCCCCACCCCCTTTCCTGGCCTGCCAGGCTGCGTGCTCGGATAAGGCTCTGGTATGGATCTTGGGGGGACCCAACACAGTTTTTCGGCGTGGGGGTTCCGCTTAAAAGCCATGCCAGATTGAAGGGCCTCTTGGGGGGGAACCCCACGCAAATTTTTGCGGAGGTTCCCCTTCAAGGTCCTCAGCACGCAAGTCGCACCGCAATTTGGATCATCATGATCCGACTTGTGGTGCGACTTCTATTCAAATCCATGGGCTTCCATAGGGAACCATTGATTTTGAATAGAGGCAGAAAAACGCCGCAGAAAGCTAACACGGAAAAACATGCATTGACTTCAATGTGTAACGCTGATAAAATCATGTCTGACATTACTGCTTGTTTTTCAATACGCCCATGTGTATGAGGCCTTAAAGACAATTTCCAATACAACGACACGCCTAATTTGTCCCCCATGGTCCAATGGGAGGCACATAAATGCGTGATACGAGGACATTCACTGTCAATAGCAGCTAGGAAAAAGAAGGAACAGCAAGCCATCATGAAGGAATTATCAGAAAAAGTAGGCAGATTGGAGGCGCAACATAAAAGCTCACTGGTGGCTACAGTAGCCCAAGAACAAGCAGAGACCCGGGTGCTCCTACTGGCAGAACTTATAAACAAAGCACGAAGACGTCATACTCTGGCCCAAAAAGTATTTTATGAATCCGGGAATAAACCAGGGAGGTTGTTAGCTAGGGCCACACAAAAATGAAATTTAGCCACTACAATACATCATGTGACAGATATACAGTGGGTAGGAACTTTTGTAAGAATGAGGACATAGTTTCAAGGATTCTACAACAAATTATACAACCTTAAATCAGATCAAGAGTCGGCCTTAGAGGTAGAATCCCGTAAAAAGCTTATTGCAGACTTTTTGACTCAAAGCCCCAGAGCTCTCTCACAAGCAGATTCAAAAATTATAGAGGCACCCTTGTCCATGGAGGAGTGGGTGGAGGCCCTGAAGACCACTAAACCAGGAAAGTGCCCATGACCGTATGGTTTCCCAGTGCAGTATTATAAGAGCTTTACAGAGCTCCTGGCTCCCGTGTTTCCTAAGGCTTTCAACACACTGGCTAAGGGCCCATGCCCCTCACCCACTGTACTGGAAGCTTATATCTCAATAATACCAAAGGAAGGTAAGGACTCATCTAAAGTTGAGAACTGTCGTCCCGATTTCGCTCTCTTTAATGTGGACGTAAACATTTTCTCAAAAATATTGGCTACAAGGTTAGCTACTTACTTGCCAATCTTGATCAAGTGGGTTTCATCCCTGGCAGGGAGGCTAGCGACAATACAATAAAGGCCCTGAATATACACCAATGGTGTGGCCTGGGACTACATGGCTGAGGTGCTGAGAGCTCTGGGATTCGGTGACCGTATGAGAACATTTTATCACTGTACTCTAATCCAACAGCCAGAGTGAGAGTCAATGGCCACTTGTCAAGCGCCTTCTCCATACGAAATGGTACAAGACAAGGGTGCCCACTATATACCATTCTATATATCCTTACACTGGAACCATTACTTAGATGTATTCAAGTAAACCTGGATATCAAGGGCATACAGATTCATCAGTGCGAATTTAAGCTTGCGGCATTTGCAGATGACGTACTGCTCTTCTTGTTGTCACCCCTGGATTCCCTACCCAACCTTATGAAAACTTCAGAGGACTTGGCCAATTTGGGGGGGCGTAGTGACCAGCATTGAAGATGGCCACTTGAAGCTGCTGCTCCACAAGGCCACCCGGGACTGAGCAAAGCACAAAGCGAGCCTCTCCGAACACTCCACACAACACAACCCACTCCGGAACCCGCACAGACCACACTGTGATGGCCCGATGCAAGAACCATCAAGCCCAGCTTAAAAAACTGGCAAATTTCTTCCAGCCGGTGGGCCACGGACCACGCCAAAATGGCAGCGGCGCTCACATACAGCAGAAGGCAGGTCAGAAGGCCGCAGACGGAGCACAGATACTCACCCCCACAGCCCGTTGTTACCAGCAGGTAGGAAACCTGGACTCTGGGGACTCCTTGGGCTCCTCCTCCCCTTCCACATGCAGTCCAGCCAAGGCGAAGCCCCGTAGGGAGACACCGCCTGAGCTATTGTCGGGCATGGAGACGAATCCGCCTCAACAACCACCTATCACCCATGTCCCCCATGATCCCATCTCTGCCTTCACCAGCCAGGGACAGCCTGTATCGGACATAACTTTAAAGGATATGTTAGTGTCCCTGAGATCCTCGCTACAAGCGGACTTAAAGGAATGTATAACACAGTTCCGCAATGATATACAGGATTTGGGGCAAAGGGTGGACACAGTAGAAACCTTTGTGGAGGCATACATCTCATCTTTTAACAACATGGTGGACGCACATGACAATCACACAGAAGAGATTGCATGGTTGAAAACAAAGGTGGCCGACTTAGAGGACAGATCGAGACGATCGAATATAAAGATGAGGGGAATACCTGAGTCTGTCCCCCCAAGCCAATTGAAACAGCGTGTGCTGGGCCTGTTCTCCATGCTTGCACCATCACTATCCCAGGCAGATCTCACGATCGATAGGATCCATAGGTTACCCAAGCCATCTTTCCTCTCCTCAGATCTTCCCAGAGATGTCCTGCTGAAAGCAAGCGAAAGAACTGATCTTTTCTCAATTCAAGAAGACACAACCACTCCCTGAGGAGCTCTCTGGACTACAACTGCTCCCTGATCGATCACGCCACACACTCCAAAGGAGGAAAAACCTAGCAACCATAACCAAGGCCTTGAGGAACCATAATATATCACATAGATGGAAATGTCCTGCGTCCCTATAAATTACTAACAATGGATCCACAAGCCTCATATGGTCTCTGGAGGAGGGTATGCGCCTATTGCAACTCTGGGGGATAATACCCAACCACTCTTCTACCCCCCAACAGCTATCTTCACCTTCTGCCCTTACTCAGTAGTGGCAGGTAGCATCCCGTAAGCAATCTGCCAAAAAACAGCTCATCAATGGAGAGGCTCACACAATCTCTACAAACAATATGGTCACATAGTCCAAGGCCAAGGATACGAATATTCAGTTGGCTCTTCACACTGACTCAACGTATTACCTTGTTCATGAGCCTGTTTCGGCTCTCTTTTTAGAGTTCCAGTTTGCACTTTGTTTTTTTTGTTTTTTTTATTTTTCCCTTCTTTATTTGGGCAGCATATACAAGAGGATCAGAGGAAACCACACCCTGAGTCCATCCCTTCTCTATTTCAAGAGGACACCACGGCTTAAGCACCCAAATTTAAACATTGACTGAGAAACTTTACCAATGACCATCAAAATCATCTCACTGAACGTGAATGGTCTCAATCATCCAGCGAAACGCTTCTCGATGTGGAAGGAAGCAACAAAGAATAAAGCAGATATAATATGCATCCAGGAGACTCATTTCCAGGCGACAAACCACGATAGGTGTACTCATCCAGATTACCCTCACATGTTCCTGGCTAATGCTCCGCTCAAGAAAAGAGGAGTGAGGATCGAAATTAAGAACACTGTTACTTTCACTCAAAAGACCGTGATAGCACATCCTGAAGGATGATACATCATTTTGGACTGCGTTATCAAGGATCTCCCGGTCACTCTGGTAACAGTATATGCGCCCAATAACCACCAACTCCGTTTTCTCCGCAGGTTATTTAAACGCATTTCTCTCCACAGGAATGGACATTTATTGATATGTGGTGATTTTAATCTCACTGTTGATCCAGAGATCGACACTACCTCATGCAGCAGAGGCACCCAACCACCCCTGGGCCCTCTGCTCCATGAGGTAGGAATGTTTGATGCCTGGCAGTGCCAGCATGCCACCGAAAAAGATTTTACGTTCTACTCTTGCAAACATCGAACATATTCCCGAATTGATCTTTTTGCTACTCATTGGGCAGGTATCCTCCTCTACGATAAACAACATAGCGTGGTCAGACCATGCAACAATCACGTTGTCCATAGAGGAGAATGCCCCCGAGAAAACAAGTATATATGGCGTTGTAACACTAGAATATTACAGGACCCCAAATGCGCTGAGGCTATACACAAGCATCTCCAGGAATTCTTTCAGGTCAACTTGGAGCCTGTATCTGACCCTTGGACTCTATGGAATGCACAAAAAGCCTACACCAGAGGAATTTGCATACAGCAGAGCTCAAGGGCCAAAAAAGCATACAACTCCAGACTTAGAGAATTTCTGGAGAAAATTCACATCATAGACACCCAAAATAAACAAAACCCAACACTGAAAAACTCAAATACCCTCATAGCACTTACACAGGAACTTAGAAATATGCTTGCTGACCAGTATGACAAATACCTTAAAAAGCTTAAACTGACGTCCTACGAACAGGCTAATAGAGCGGGCAAATATTTGGTGAGGAAAATCAAACAAAATCAAGCAAAAACTAGAATATCCCAAATTGTACACCCGGTAACCCACCACAAGATCACCCACCCTCAAGATATTGTAGATGAGTTTGCCGCCTTCTATAGCAGTCTTTATAATCTCAAAGATGACCCACACACTCCTCAACCTACTTTGGCAGATATCCATTCATTCCTGGAGAAAATTAAACTACCATCTCTATCAGCAAACCAACTAGCAGAGCTCAACCAACCGTTTACACAATTTGAGTTAACAAAGATTATATCCTCCCTGCCTAATGGCAAATCACCAGGCCCTGACGGATTCCCTAATGAACTTTACAAAACCTTCCACAAAATCCTAAACCCCCACCTCTTAAACGTTTACAAAAAGGCCTCGGCCAATTCAGCCCTTCCGCCAGAAATGCTCAAAGCATATATAGTTAAAACAGGAAAGGACCCAACTACCCCCTCCAACTTTCACCCCATTTCATTGTTGAACATATATGAAATATTTGCTAAGTTACTGGTCAAAAGCATAAGGACCTTTCTCCCCCACCTAATTGGAAAGGACCAAATGGGGTTCGTAGCTGGATGCCAAATATCAGACGCCACAAGGTGGGTAGTGAACGTGATATACTATGCGGTTAAATCTAGAACGCCTTCTCTGCTCCTAGCTCTGGACGCAGAGAAGGCGTCCGATAGAGTGCAGTGGTCCTATATGGAACAGACCCTCTCCAAGTTTGGATTCCAAGGCCTGATCAAAGCCTCCATGTTATCCCTATATTCACACCCATCGGCACAGGTTTATACATCTAGTACCCTTTCCAAACCAATCAAAATAACAAATGGCATGTGTCAGGGGTACCCACTGTCCCCCACAATATTCAACCTAATAATTGAGCCGCTCGCTGAATCGATCAGGGGAAACAAAGAGATAAAAGGGTTTACCTTTCGGAAATCCAGCCATAAAATAAACCTTTTCACGGATGATATCATCCTTATGTTGACTGATCCGACCAAGTCCCTCCCAGCAGCATACAAACTCCTTTGCCACTTCAGCGATACATCCTACTACAAAATGAACACGTCAAAATCTGAAATTTTAGATCTGGGGATATGTCAGACAGACAAAAAACTTCTCCAAAACCTTACCCCTTCCCGTGGAGGGAAAAAGGAATAAAATACCTAGGTATTACCCTAACAGCAAACTTATCAAAAATGCTACACATCAATATCAACCCGCTGCTATCACAAATCTCCACCGAGTTGAATAGAATTTCAAAAATGGAACTCTCTTGGAGTGGAAGGATGGCGGCTTTTAAAATGAACACACTCCCACAAATTTTATACATGTTTAGGAATCTAACAATACACACACCCATCACACAACTCAAAACGCTATCTTCCACTTTGCACAAATTCATATGGCAAGGGAAAAGGGCTAGTTGCTCATCCCTCACTAAACCTAAAAATGTAGGAGAAGCAGGTCTTCCCAATATCGTAAACTATTATCGGGCCACCCACCTGTCTCAAATGGGGAAATGGACTGACAACTCAGGAACCCCCCTATGGGTAGAAATAGAGCCGGCACTTTGTCCATCACACAATCTCATATATACACTTATAATAGACCTCTGGAAGAAATGAAATCTGCAGGACCTCCCAATAACCACGCAAGCATCACTGCTCACATGGAGACAGGTAGCCAAGCAACACAATACACAGGACATCCTGGACAATACCCCTCTCCCCATTAAATGCCTAGAAGCACTAATACCAAAGCTGTATACCGACCCACTAAGTCAGGGAGGCATTACTGACATACAACAGCTTTATGATGGAGACAAGTTGAAACCCATATCCAATCTCATAGTCGAGCACAACCTGACCCCACCAATAATGTACACACTACTACGAATACATCATCTTTTACAAACTTTCCCATTAAAGGGGATTAGAGTCAACCCACAGATATGGCAATTCATTACTGTTGACACTCCTAAAACTAAAGGGATATCTATCATGTATAACACCATGCAAAACTCATGGTCCCTTATAAAAATGGAGCCAATGAAGAAATGGGAAAAGGAGTTAAAAACACAAATCCCCCACAACCAATGGAAAACTGCACTCAACTCCATAAGAAAGTCAACACACAGCAATGCACACTGGGAAATGACATTCAAAATCACCTCTAGGCGGTATTATACACCTTTCAGGCTAGCAAAGTTTTCCCCCTCAGCCTCTCCAGCTTGCTGGAGAGGATGTGGTCAAGTGGGAAACCTAACCCATATACTATGGGAATGCCCTTCACTAACCAGCTTTTGGAGACAAATCTTTTGCCTAATATCTGGCTGCACAGGTATCCTCCATTCTCCTTGTCCTAAACTAGCCATTTTGAGTGTAGGTATTGAAAAGTTTGCACTAAACTATAGACAAGTAGTCACCCACATTCTTCTCGCAGCAAGACTGGCTATACTGGCTATACTAAAAAAAATGGAAATCACAATCTATCTAAAGTGTCTCCGAAGTGTCATCTATGGTCAATGAAAACAAAATGGAGCGTGGGAAATATGGACTTAGAGACCAGCCAATTTGACTATATGCTTGACTGTCCGGTTATCAAATGGAAAATAGTTCTGCTTGATTACTGTATAACCTTATCTTGCTTTTGTCATGGTGAATCCTCTTTCGTGAAATGCAATGCTGTTCCACAAGCAATATGTAATGCTGTACCACAAGCAATATGTATACACCTCTGCCTTCATATTGTACTCTGTAATTTTTTTTTTTTTTTTTTTTTTTTTTTTTTTTATTTATTTTTTTT
>BLSH010102625.1:341790-365404 GCA_018402905.1 Glandirana rugosa
TAAAAGAGCAGAAACGATGTGACCTCCGTCTCGTCGTCCTCCTTCTCCTCCTGAAAGAAAGGAGAGTTCCGGGTGAAATAGGTCTGTGGTAGTAAGTATACAGTGTCTCGTGTGTCCTCCTCTCTCCCCTCCTCCTAAGACCGTGAAAGTATCCGAAGTTTCTTCTCCTTCTGTACGTAGTTAGACATTCGCTACCGAAAGGTTGGGGTCCTGGGAACCCTCATCATACACCGACCCTCCTCCTTCAAGGTCTACGACAGTAGGACTTATTTGGGACTCCTCAGACGAAGAGTTCGAAACTGTTTAAACTCCGCGTACCCGTTAGAGTACGAAATTGGTGATGACGCAGCGGTGATCAAATACCACCAAAAGAAAGCTCTATTTGTGGGAAAAAAAGGACGCAAATTTTGTTTGGGTACAACTTCGCACGACCGCGCAATTGTCAGTTAAACGACGCAGCGCCGAATCGCAAAAAGGGCTCCGGTCCTAAAGCTGGAAATCCTTCCGGGGCTGAAGTGGTTAAAGCATGAGATTGCCCATGCGCCTCAAATTTGTCAAAGCTTGAGAAGCAGACTCCTCAGGGTTTATTCAGGATGACAGCATCTGGAACTTCCTCCTCCCAGCCACATACTACTCCCAAGGGTCCTGGGGTTGGAAAGCCATCGCTTACAGATTGATGCATGTCTTCCTCTTCTTTGAAGCCTATGAAAGTGCCAGAATCCTCCTCCCCTCTCTCCTCCTGTGTGCTCTGTGACATATGAATGATGGTGTCTGGATAAAGTGGGCCTTGAGAGGAAAGAAAGTCCTCCTCTTCCTCCTGCTGCTCTGCCTCCAGTGTAGCAAAGACGAGAAAATAATGGCGCACTGGTCTAGCGCATTATCTTTTGATAAAATTCTTTAAATAAAAAGTTAAAAACATACCCACAAGCGAGCCGTGAAATAGAGCATTACAAGCATTTGTGGAGTCCTTTCAATTCATGGACATATACTGCATGACTGGTATCTCACACAACGAAGGCTAATGCGTTTCAAGGGTTCTACCTCTTCTTCAGAGGTGCCACACATTTATACAACAGATAATGACATAGTTGGGGTGGTGAAACTGCATGGCCCTGCCCCTTTAGGGGCGTGTGCAGTACAGGGGATTACTTGCGTGCTCCACCCATTGGGCCCTCCTGCTATATCCACATAAATCCATGATCGCAGTACCTCCTGTGTTTCATGGCTACCAGAGCCTGATTAGCATATCGTGTGTAATCATGCATACATCCATAGACAGATATATACATATACACATGCACTTAATGTGATGTAATAGCACACACTGTAGGTTGTTTACTGCAGTGTATGCTCAGCTGTCATTTGCCAAGATTATATTGTACTAATATTATACTAATATCATACATGTTTTTAGTGTCTGTTTGGAGGCATAGTTTTGGTTCATATTACGGTAAACTGAAGGCTGAAATCACTTACCCCTGCCTTGTATGCGCCATAGGATCCTATACGAGGAGGGGGGAGGAAACATATCATGCGATCAAAGCCCGACTAACTGGAGGGTGGTTTGGTGTGTATATGTGAAAGGGTCACCAGTAAGGGGCTGCTGTTTCCCCATCATGTTCTTCTTAGGGTCGCTCTCCCAGTATCATACTGCTGGTGGTTTAACTGAATTCTCGTGTGTCTGGAACGTAAGCCCAAGATGGCTTTCCCTGCATTCCAGACAGCCCGATCCATTCAACTTCTCCCCTCGTGGCTGGATGCCTAACGCAATCACTTAGGGACGGAACTGTCACCGCCCTCTCCCTACTCGACGTCTCTACTCCTGTCACTTCTTACGTTGCCATGGAGATCTTATACTATCTCCACAGTTATGAATCACAGGGAGTTCTCTGTTCCTAGGTTAATTCACACTATTCCACTCTATATCTATTGCATTGTATAAACAGTTCTGTGCATGTGTATATACATATAAAGAAAAAAAAAAAAACATTAAAATATATATTAAAAAATTGTTTAAATATACTAACATATTTTACACATAGCAACAGAGTCCCCTTGATAAAGTCACGTGTTACAGTGACGAAACGCGTCGGGGAGGAGCTAATGTGACGTTCAGACAGTGGACCCAGGCATGCACCACCAACAGCCGTGAGGTTACTGTCCTGTGACTATTCATTGTGGATGTTGTTTAACCAAACGCATTACCCGAGTGTACCGGTGGAAGTACACTGTATCATGTGAGTTTTTTTAATCTGCACTGTTTTAAATAAATATGAGTTTTTAAACGATTCAGCGCTATGTCAGTATTTTTGTATCCTTATGGCATATGCTGATGCTGCAAAACACCTTGTACCACGTTCCTGAAACCTGTGGAGGATTGCACCCCAGTGGGGACTGCTTTGCTAGACCCAAGTGGGGGTCGCCCATTAAGGTGAGCGCATAAGATTGCCAGGTGGAGGCGTGTGCGAGCACTCGTAGGCACTGCATGCCTGGATCAAAGGTTTTCAGGGGGATGATCATATGTGGAGGAATATAATCTATGATCAAGAATCCGAAAAGCGATCCCACTAAATCACTTTTCTTTTAACATTATATGAGTCACATCACTATTATATGGACCTTTATGGACTCTAATCTTTGCACTTTATAAGGAGTGATTTAAATCTTTTCAATAGCACCTTAAATGTATTTGCACACTGAAGAGTGATTTATCACTCAGTCACTCTTCAGAGGTACTGTTTTGTGATCTCTTTTCTTGTGACATTTACTGACTTCAGTCTTTGCACTTTATAAGGAGTGATTTAAATTGTTTCACTAGCACCTTAAATGCATTTGCACACTGAAGAGTGATTTATCACTCAGTCACTCATCAGAGGTACTGATTTTTGATATTTCAGCACAGTTTTGGCACAGGGGTACCTACACTGGTGGGCACTCATTGTTTTATTATCAACTGCTAATCATTTTTGATATATTTATTCTTTGATTTGTATATGATCACATATTTATAATATTCCGCTCAGGATTGCGCTTAACTATTTTCTGTTAATTTAAACCCCAAATGTAATGCACAGAACTCTACATCGGTCCTGCGTTGTAGACCTGCTGAACACAGAGGGGTCATCACAATGGGATATTGGGATCCCTGGGCCATCACTATTGTCCTACTACTGTGTAGACCTGTTTTCAAGCCTTGGACCTAAATTGTCCTTATTTATAAATGTCTCATACATACATGTGGGTACATAAACACCTACCCGTACACACACATATGTACCCAATCGCAGGTGGGTGCACGCGCATGCGCACGCACACCACAAACCTATACCGGTCACTGAGTAAGAGGGGGTGATGTGCTCCCCTTGAATTTAACTGACCCCCATTGTCAAAGATCTGTACGTATAGTTTTAAGATGTGGCTATGTCATACTATTACTGCATGTATTAGCCCATGGGGCTATATCCCCAAGGGTATTGAGACCCATTAGTGGGCCAGGATCATGAATGTAGTTCTATGTACTTCGGGACTAATTGATTAGGGAGGAAAAAAAGAAAAATAAATAAAAATAAATAAAAAAACACTTGGTACTGGAAGTAATTTGGAAGTATTTAAGAGATGATTAAGTTAAAATTCTGTTAAATACAGAATTCCAGTTGGAACCAAAATCCGAATAGATGGTTGATACTTGGCTATTTGCACCCATAGTTGCGGGTGTTTAGGACACCTGGGGTAGGGGTTCAGTTGTATTTATCCTTTTTCTTAGGTAAATATTGCCTCTCTAGTGTCCCACCTGGGAACCTATACAGATCCTGGCTGGTGGGAAATGTTATGAGGTCCTATCTAGCAGAGGCATACAGGTTACTCGGAGATGGAGAGACCTATGAAAGATTACAGAGAGATCCAATATTGAGTTATAGAGCCTCACTCAAGGTGCTACTGGATGAGGCATTGTTGGATAAGGTCATCACTAAAAGTGAATATCAGTTCTTATGGAAACAATACCCAATGACTCCCCATTTCTATCACATCCCGAAGATCCATAAAAATCAGACCAACCCCCCGGGCAGACCCATAATAGCTGGTATTGACAGTTTAACGAGGTCTGGGTTGCTATATTGATTATTTTCTTCAAGATCGAGTCATAGGCTTACCCTCATATGTCAGAGACTCCAGCCACATGTTAGAAATCTTATCTAATCTTAAGTGGGTTTCACTTGAAGTGGCATCATTGTACACGTCCATTGAACACTGGTTTGGTCTGCAAGCGGTAGAATACTACTTGAAGAACAGTGGTTTACACCCCCTACAAATATATTTTCTGTTGAAATTTATTGAATATACTTTGACCCATAATTACTTTTAGTTTATGGGGGATTTCTACAGACAGACAAGAAGGACTGCCATGGGGGCCAGGTTTGCACCCAGTTATGCAAATGTATTCATGGGCTGCTGAGAGGCACTCTGTGTATGGGATAACAACCCATACCTGGCAAACCTGGCCCTATATGCCAGATATATAGATGACATTTTGATCATCTGGAAAGGGACAGAAGAACAATTTAAGGGATTCCTATTACATTGCAGCAATAACCCCTTTGGTATCAGGTTCACACATATTGTGGATAACCTTCACCTGGTCTTCTTGGATTTAGAACTCCGAGTGGATCAAAATGGTACAATTATTTCCCAAACCCACTTCAAACCTAGTGCAGGGAATTCCTATCTACATGCAAAAAGTAACCATCACCCAAACTGGATTAGGAATGTCCCGTTCGGCCAGTTTTGAAGACTGTATAGGACCTGCACTAGGAGAGAAGATTATGAAACACAGGGAGCTAACCTAAAGAAAAAATTTCTGGAAAAGGGGTATGAACACAGCCACATAGAAGAGGCATTCTCTAAATACTGGGGGTTATATAGTTAAGGAAGTCCGCACAATGCTGTCTTGGATAAGATTAAGTTGAAGCCCAAGAAAAAGGAGGCCCACAAGGCCCAAACAGATACCCCCAGATTCTGTACCACTTAGAATGTAAAGGCGTTTGAAATCCAGCAGATACTGCGTAAGAACTGTAAAATCCTGAAACAGGATCCCGTCCTAGGGAAAATATTGCCACCAGAACCGGTGATCTCTTTCAGGAGACCAAGAAATCTTGGAGGCCTCATAGCACCCAGTAGAGTACACAAAATCCAAAAAAGGGTCTTCAAACTAGAGGTCCGTGGTCCACCGTATTCGACCAGCTAGGGAGTTATAACTTCGTGGTGAAAAACTGTGGTTCCTGTGCATTCATTTGGCACAGAAAGAGAGAGGTCCTAGGATCAGATGGTCGCTCACATAAGATAAAGCAGTTTATTAACTGTGGGACCACATATGTAATCTATGGCCTAATGTGTCCTTGTGGATTACTATATGTGGGGCACACCATACGCCCACTGAGGGTGAGGTTCAGAGAGCATAAGTGTGCAATTTTAGGTAACAATGATCCAAGAAAGACTAGATCAAAAAATAACTATTCAGTCCCACGACATTTTAGAGAACAGCATAATGGCGATCCCACAGGCATAAAGGTTTTTGGCATAGAAGCTATATCCAAAACTTTTGATGATGGGAGCAAATTTAGGAAGCTCTGCCAGAGAGAGACCTACTGGATCTTCACCCTAGGGGCACTTGCCCCTGGAGGGCTCAATGAAGATCTGGAGGTCCACGGAGTTGTCTAGAGTTTCCTCCCATGCAGCCTATGGTCTCCTGTCTCTGTTTTCCACCCTCCCCCTTCCTCCCCCACACCTTTTATACACCATCTTGACTGGTTGGGTAGCATACACAGCCGGTCCCAATATGTAACTAATATAAACTACAAACTATATCTATCTACGTACTACGCAAATGTCTGCCTTCTGGGGGGGTAAACTAGTGCCCTCATAAAATTTCCCACCAGCCAGGATCTGTATAGGTTCCCAGGTGGGACACTAGAGAGACAATATTTACATAAGAAAAAGGATAAATACAACTGGCCCCCTACCCCAGGTGTCCTAAACACCCGCAACAATGGGTGAAAATAGCCAAGTATCAACCATCTATTCGGATTTTGGTTCCAACTGGAATTCTGTATTTAACAGAATTTTAACTTAATCATCTCTTAAATACATCCAAAATACTTCCAGTACCAAGTGTTTTTTTATTTATTTTTATTTATTTTTCTCCCCCCCCCCCCTAATCAATTAGTCCCGAAGTACATAGAACTATATTCATGATCCTGGCCCACTAATGGGTCTCAATACCCTTGGGGATATAGCCCCATGGGCTAATACATGCAGTAATAGTATGACATAGCCACATCTTAAAACTATACGTACAGATCTTCGACAATGGGGGGTCAGTTAAATTTAAGGGGAGCACATCACCCCCTCTTACTCAGTGACCGGTATAGGTTTGTGGTGTGCGTGCGCATGCGTGTGCACCCACCTGCGATTGGGTACATATGTGTGTGTACGGGTAGGTGTTTATGTACCCACATGTATGTATGAGACATTTATAAATAAGGACAATTTAGGTCCAAGGCTTGACAACAGGTCTACACAGTAGTAGGACAATAGTGGTGACCCCAATATCCCATGGTGATGACCCCCTTTGTGTTCAGCAGGTCTACAACTCAGGACCGATGTAGAGTTCTGTGCATTACATTTGGGGTTTAATATCCAACAAATTGCAATATTTGCTGCTCCACACATACCTCCTGCCTTACCCTCCTAACTAAGACTCTGTTGCTATGTGTAAAATATGTTAGTATATTTAAACAATTTTTTTTATATATATTTTAATGTTTGTTTTCTTTATATGTATATACACATGCACAGAACTGTTTATGCATTGCAATAGATATAGAGCAGAATAGTGTGAATTAACCTAGGAACAGAGAACTCCCTGTGATTCATAACCGTGGAGATAGTATAAGATCTCCATGGCAACGTAAGAAGTGACAGGAGTAGAGACGTAGAGTAGGGAGAGGGCGGTGACAGTTCTGTCCCTAAGTAATGATGCATTAGGCATCCAGTCACAAGGGGAGAAGTTGAACGGATCGGGCTGTCTGGAACGCAGGGAAAGCCATCTTGGGCTTGTGTTCCAGACACACGAGAATTCAGTTAAACCACCAGTAGTATGATACTGGAAGAGCGACCCTAAGAAGAACATGACGGGGAAACAGCAGCCCCTTACTGGTGACCCTTTCACATATACACACCAAACCACCCTCCAGTTGGGTGGAGCACGTAAGTAATCTCCTGTACGGCACATGCCCCCAAAGGGGCGGGGCTGTACAGTTTCACCACCCCCACTATGTCATTATCTGTTGTATAAATGTGTGGCACAGTTGGTGTGTAGCAGGCTCTGAAGAAGAGGTAGAAACCTTGAAATGCGTTAGCCTTCGCTGTGTGAGATACCAGTCCTGCAGTATATGTCCATGAATTGAAAGGACTCCACAAATGCTTGTAATGCTCGCTTGTGAGTATGTTTTCAACTTTTTAATTAAAGGATTTTATCAAAAGATAATGCGCTAGGCCAGTGCATCATTGTTTTCTTGTCTTTGCTACAGTGCCTTTGGACTACCCCTAGTTCATCAGTGGCAGCAAGGCGGCACATTATCTAAAGTCCCATTTTAACAAATAAAAAATTGTCTCCCCTCTGAGCGCAGGAAGGAAAGTGTTTTGTTTGTGCTCTGCCTCCAGTGCCCTGTCCATAATGTCACACAGAGTCTGCTCGAGCAGGAACACAACAGGGATTGTGTCACTGATGCATGCACTGTCACAGCTAGCCATCCTTGTGGCCTCCTCAAATGGTGACAGTACAGTGCATACATCCTTACTGATCAGCCATTGGCATGGGGAAAAAAATCAGAGGTGGCCTGAGCCTGTCATCATGCCGTACTTGCACAGATACTCGATTACAGTCATCTGCTGCATCTGTAGCTGCTGCAGCATTGCCAAAGTGGAGTTCCACCTGGTGGGCATGTCACAAATCAGGCGGTTTACGGGCAGGTGAAATTCCTGCTGAATTTCAGCCAACCGTACACTGGCTGTGCATGACTCAAAACAGATTTATTAAAACACAAGTGGGGGTACTCACAAGGAAATGAAGCAAGGGAGCATTGCAGTGTAAGCCACTGCGGGCTGTACTCAGCAGATACGCCTGGCAGACCAGAAGTGGAGGAGATGGGCTGGATGCTTCACAGGGCTCAGGAGTTGGGGAAACGTCAGTGGCTTCCAGCGCTTCCCGAGTCTCAGAACGGTGGAGCGAAGTCTCTCAAACGCCACTTCCGGTCGCAGCAGTGGGAGTGCGGTACTGGCGACGCGTTATCGAGTCATACGCCTCTTTCTCAGGCCAATGACACCATGCTGAGTGTGGGCACATTTAAGGGCAGATCGATAATGACGTGGAGAGAACTCCACCGCTCAAGACAGCATGTAATACATGGAATCAGAATCCGGTCCAGGCGGTGTGGGAACAATTTAAAACCATGTTTCAGCACTAGAAAGACATTTCTAAAAACAGTTAAAAACAATTTAAAAGCAATTTAGGATATAGAATATAAAATACATTGGGGAGCATAATGGTCACTGTGGGAATAATATGACAATAAATCCTGATAAGAGTATTATGAGCAATCTGAAAAATATTAAAACCAATACTAACGTGTGATGTAAAGTGATAGAAACATATATGAAATAGTGACAATAAAGCTTATCAATGGGAGGGGAAGAAAAAATGAAGGTGGGGGGAGGGGCGGGGGAGGGGTGAAAAAAACACTTGTCATGTGACTTTGGACACAAACAGTCGCATGACAAAAAAAAAAAAAAGAAAAACTCTTGTGCATGACTACCTGAAATGGCTACAGACTTCTCTGTCCAGCTTTAGCACATCTTCCAACCCTGAGTACATATTTAGGAAATGCTGCACCACCAAATATAGGATATGTGCCAGGCATGGCACATGTGTCAACTTTCCCTGTCTAAGGGCGGACAGCAGGTTTGAGCCATTATCGCACACCACCATTTCTGGCTGCAGCTGGCGTGGTGTGAACTGCCTCTGGGCCTGTCCCTGCAGAGCTGTAAGAATCTCTGCTCCAGTGTGGTTCCTGTCCCCTAGACACACCAGCTGAAGCACTGCATGGCACCTTTTAGCCTGACTCATGGAATAGCCCTTTGAATGCTTAGGGATTATCTGATGTTCATAGGACAATTCTGCAGAGGAGGGCATGGAGGTGGCGGAGGAGGAGGAAGAGCACGTAGAGCTCACAGGTCTGGCATCATCACCACCATCTGTATGGAGACATTGGGGCACAACAAGCTGCAGCACCGAACTCTGTCCTGCATCCTTCTGAGTTGCAAGCAGCTTTACCCAGTGTGCTGTGAATGAAATATATCATCCCTGCCCATGCTCACTGGACCACGTGTCAGCAGTAAGGTGGATTTTAAGGCTGACTGCCTTGCCCAATGATGACAGAACATTCCCTTTCATGTGATGGTAGAGAGATGGAACGGCCTTACCTGAAAAGTAGTAGCGACTGGGAACCTGCCATTGTGGTACAGCACATTCGGAGAAGTCACGGAAGGAATCCACCAGGCTGAAAGGCAGAAGTTGGAGAGCCCACAGCTTTGACAAGCTTGCATTTAGACGGTGGGCATGTGGGTGGTAGGGACTTATTTTTTTTCCGCTGCGGAAGATGGGGCAGAGAAATTTGCTGGCTACAGTCTACAGCTGGTGAGGTGCTGCTGGCAGATGTGCTGCTAGGACCTGGGACACCCTGTGCTATACCATCATCCCTATCAGTGGAGGCTGCTCAGAGGTAATGACTCGGTATAGCAGAGGCAGACTGAAGTGGGTAAGGAGGAGGGACAGGTTTGTGCCCCTTTTGTGTGGCTTTTAGGTGCTCTTGCCAACAGGCTGAGTGGTTGGACCTTAAATGCCATATTAAGCATATTGTACTCAAATGGCTGGTGTTTTTGCCACATTTTATATACCTGAGACACAGTTTGCAGACAGCAAGAGTGTGATCTCATGTACTGAAAAAGGACCAGACAGTTGGGCTTTGGGAAGTGGGCCGGGGGATAACAGCTGCAGAATGTGATGGAATAGGGTGTCGGCTCTCTGCTCTTTCTTGATGTCGACCTCCTTGGGGTTGTGCCTCCTCACCTTCAGTTTCCTCCTCTGCTCTATCTGGCACCCAAGTCGAATCAGTGACCTCATCATCATTATTATCATCATCTCCATCTTCATCAGCATCATTACCACTGGAGACAACTTGGCAATACACTGCAGCTTAGGGAACAAGAATGCCAATTCTTCTACTAGTGTTCTCACCTCTCTCTAGGCTCATGTTCCTGTCATCCTCAAGCTCAGTACCAATATCTGAATCCAGTAATGGTTGGGCATCATCAAGGAGCAAGTGGCTGACGCTATGGTCAAATAATACAGCTGACTCCTCCTCCATGGCTGATGTTGGGGCTATGGCAGAAATAGATGTGGACAAGGAGGCAGATTTATCCACTCTGGCAACTGCAGGGGACTGCACACTTGTCTTTGTTTGTGTGACAGAGGATGAGGAGGATGGCGAAGGTTTAGTAGGCCAGTCCACCACCTTCTCTGCATGCTGTGGCTGGATAGCACGGGCAAACTCACTAAAGAGAGGAAATAATGCCCTGCCTGAGGACTGATCACCACGTTCACCTTTGCCAGTGGACACATTTGTTGCTGGCCCCTTTACAGTGCCAATGGAATGTCTGCCTCTCTTTGTTGTCCTCCCAGACATTATTGGGAGGGAGGGGCAGTGCTTATTAGCAAATGTAAAGAAGAAGTGGAAATCTGTATGTAGATGCATTTAATCAATGTAAAGTGGTGTTTGGTACACTTTAATTTGAGTACTCACACTATAAAGACACACTCCAAGGAAACACTATAATATACTGCAATATAATGTGTCAAACGTACAGTGACACACAGAACTATATGGCGTTAAACTTGCAGTAACACACAAAACTATATGGCGTTAAACTGGCAGTAATGCACACAGAATTATAAGGTGTTAAACTGGCAGTAACACACACTGAAGTAAATGGTGTTAAACTGGCAGTAACGCACACAGAAGCAAATAGCATTAAACTGGCAGTAACGCGCACAGTATAAATGCCGTTAAACTGGCAGTAACACACACAGAAGTATATGGCGTTAAACTGGCAGTAACACACACAGAACTATATGGCATTAAACTTGCAGTAACACACACAGAAATAAATGTTGTTAAACTGACAGTAATGCACACAGAAGTAAATAGCGTTTAACTGGCAGTAAAACACACAGAAGAAAATGTCATTAAACTGGCAGTAACCCACACAGAACTATATATCGTTAAACTTGCAATAATGCACAAAACTGTATGGCGCTAAACTGGCAGTAATGCACACAGAATTATATGGTATTAAACTGGCAGTAATGCGCACAGAAGTAAATGGCATTAAACTGGCAGTAACACACACAGAACTATATGGCGTTAAACTGGCAGTAACGCACACATAACTACATGGCGTTAAACTGGCAGTAATGCACGCAGAACTATATGGCATTAAACTTGTAGTAACGAACAGAACTATATGGCGTTAAACTGGCAGTAATGCACACAGAACTATATGGCTTTAAACTGGCACTAACACACACAGAGCTATATGGCGTTAAACTGGCAGTAACGCACACAGAACTATATGGCGTTAAACTGGCAGTAACGCACACAGAACTATATGGCGTTAAACTGGCAGTAACATACAGAACTATATGGCATTAAACTGGCAGCAACGCACAAAACTATATGGCATTAAACTGGCAGTAACACATACAGAACTATATAGCGTTAAACTGGCAGTAACGCACACAGAAGTAAATGGCTGAAAGAAATGAAGTAAATGGAAGGCGCGCACACCTAGTCCATATAGTTTTGTGCGTTACTGCCAGTTTAACGCTATTTACTTCTGTGTGCGTTACTGCCAGTTT
Source organism: Glandirana rugosa (assembly GCA_018402905.1). Taxonomy (NCBI): domain Eukaryota; kingdom Metazoa; phylum Chordata; class Amphibia; order Anura; family Ranidae; genus Glandirana; species Glandirana rugosa. Next base: position 353,822 of record BLSH010102625.1, read on the forward strand.
AACACCATATAGTTCTGTGTGCGTTATTCCCAGTTTAACGCCATATAGTTCTGTGCGTTACTGCCAGTTTAACGCCATATAGTTCTGTGTGTGTTACTGCCAGTTTAACGCCATATAGTTTTGTGCGTTACTACAAGTTTAATGCCATATAGTTCTGCGTGCGTTACTGCCAGTTTAACGCCATGTAGTTATGTGTGCGTTAGTGCCAGTTTAACGCCACATAGTTCTGTGTGTCTAATGTGGAAGTGAGTGTATCGCGCCTAGGATAGGAGTTGCTCAGCTGCTGCCCTCCAGAATTCCCTCCCGTGGGTGGGACTAGTACAGTATTTGTTAAGTTTGGGTATGGCCCTGCCTGAGCTTTGGGTACAAAATGAGTAAACAAAATTTTTTATTATGTCTCAGTGCAATGTGCTAATATGATGTGCTAGTTCTAAAGTGTGCCTCTAGTGTGGGCCGTGTCTTTTCCCGTGTTTACATGTGTGGTGCAAGCGTGCTCTTGTAACAATGGTTGCAGTTGACGTGTTAAATTTCTCAGTTATATGGATTAGCTTGTATTGCAATAAGCCCCAAATAATAATTTATATAAATCAATCACAGATCCTAGTGTAAATCATTCAAAATTAAAAAAACATATAAATATATAAACAAAAAAATGTTTAAATGTGCAAAGTCCTAGTAATGTGCTAGTGTGCATGTGCTAGTATTTCCAGAAAATTAAGATCAATTGTGTTCATAACCCAGATGAAAAGTTCATAGTTGCAAAAATTCTTTTGTTGTGTGTGATATAAGGTGTTAATCAAAGTTTTCCAATCCTTATCCAGATCCTTAGCAGGTATCAGCTAATAGCCAGTTCTATATACAGTAAAAGTGCAAAGTGCTCAGAGGTGACAGTCTATTAATCTTCTATGTTTGGAACCCTTGATATGGGAGAAAGGATGTGATTCACGCGTGCTCCCCAATGTTCCCCTCCTTACCAGAGAGCACTACCCCTGCAGGGGTCAAGTGCCTATCTTTATCTTTAATCCTGGGATGTTCCTGGTGGTAGCAGCTCCATCCGTCCGTGTCAAGGAGAAAAACAGAGAGGGGATTCCATAGTGTAGTAGTCAAAATATGATATTTTATGTAAAAAACAGGGACAAGTCCAATTTCCAAAATATTTAAAAATGACATAAAATCCGAACCTCGAAGCAAATATAATATAAAAACAAGGCTCGTGGTAGGTATATAAAAAGAGGAAACTCGGTCCTAATCATTCACCCTCCTGGTGCCGGCGTGCACACACTCACTGAGAGGAAGCCCCACCGGCTTCCTGCAGTGTAGAAAAACAAACGGTTTCAGCACGCTATCTCGGGACCGGAAGTGACGTATGGACCAATGGTCGCTCGGCTAAGTGGTCAGCTGACACGTTTCGTCGTAGGACGTTTTCAAAGGTGCACCTGGTGGAGCTTCTGGCCAGCGTCATTACGCACTTCCGGTTTGTGGAACGCAAGGAAGTTCCAGTTATCGTACACTGCACAGAGCACCCGTGTCTGACTTCCCTTAACCAAACGTAAGTGTTTTGAATACCGTTACAGGATTATATATAACTATTCCTAATACCATCCTACATCTGTACCAACATATTCGGTGAGGACCAGCGTTACCATCAGGAACAGCATCTGAAAATTTGCGAGCTTTCCGTGAACTGTGAGTGGGGAACTGTCAGGAGGGGAGCACCTGTATTCCACCCACTGAGCTCCTTCTCCTCACTTCCCCCACATTCCTCCAGCCCAGCCAATATAGGCTGGATTGGTAATTCTTGCAGAGGACTTTCTACACTGATAGCATTTGTCTGTGTATTTAAAGATCCTTGTACACTTTACCTATCGCATGATCAATGTGTATTGCTTCTTATACCATTCTGCACCAATTTTATATAGGAGTCATTTTGCACTCGGGAGTGATCCCTGAGAGGATCCCCTGGGTTCTGCTATAGCACAAGTCACCTTTGATTGGTCACCTTTGCACATAGACCACCTTGCAACTATTTATTATATATTTTTTTGACACAGAAGTCACTTATTTATTGTTCAATTTTAAGTGCCTTTAATTTTATTTACACCAGAGTCACAGTGTTTACTGTTTTAATATTAATAATTTTATCTACACCAGAGTCACTTTGTTTACTGTTCACCATATATATCACATCAACGTTTATCTGAATATCTGGTCTTAAAGCTATGTGATTGATTGAGTTTTACCATTTCCCAGTTTTACCTTATTATTTTTTTGGGGCAGCACAGTCGCACTTTATTTATTGATTCCAAGCTGCGCCACTTCCCACAAAACTATCTCTTCATTTGTTCTGTACCAGTTCCTGGTTCTGTGTGGGGGCAGCAGCCTTAGTTTTCTTTTTTAACACTGATTTCAGGAGAACAGCGCCACAACCACACATTTCATTACTATTTTTTCACTAGGTGTGCACGCCTTCCATTTGCTTCATTTCTTTCAGTTCCTTCTGATTTCCCCATCCATGGAAGTCTGCATCCATCTAGTCCTTTAACTTTGATGTTCCAGTTGTCTGTCATCTTGAAGGTCCTTTAGCTCTGGAAATGACTATTTTTATTTTTGTTTGATACAGAAGTAAATGGCCTTAAACTGGCAGTAACGCACACAGAATTATATGGCGTTAAACTGGCAGTAACGCACACAGAACTATATGGCGTTAAACCACCAGTAACGCACACAGAAGTAAATGGTATTAAACAGGCAGTAACGAACACAGAAGTAAATGGCCTTAAACTGGCAGTAACGCACACAGAATTATATGGCGTTAAACTGGCAGTAACGCACACAGAACTATGTAGCGTTAAACTAGCAAAAACACACACAGAAGTAAATGGTGTTAAACTGGCAGTAACGCACACAGAACTATATGGCGTTAAACAAACTGGCAATAACGCACACAGAACTATATGGCATTAAACCGCCAGTAACGCACACAGAAGTAAATGGCATTAAACAGGCAGTAACGAACACAGAAGTAAATGGCATTAAACTGGCATTAACGCACACAGAACTATATGGCGTTAAACTGGCAGTAACGCACACATAACTACATGGTGTTAACCTGGCAGTAACGCACACAGAACTACATGGCATTAAACTGGAAGTAACACCCACAGAACAATATATGACGCTAAACTGGCAGTAATGCACACAGAACTATATGGAGTTAAACTGGTAGTAACGCACAGAACTATATGGCGTTAAACTGGCAGTAACTCACACAGAAGTTAATAGCGTTAAACTGACAGTAACGCACAAAACTATATGGCATTAAACAGGCAGTAACACACACAGAACTATATGGCATTAAACTGGCAGTAACACACACAGAAGTAAATGGCATTAAACTGGCAGTAATGCACACAGAAGTAAATGGCGTTAAACTGGCAATAATGCACACAGAAGTAAATGTCATTAAACTGGCAGTAACGCACACGATAAAACCAAATGTACAGCTCTCACAGGTAGTAAAGTGCAATCTGCCCAATTTACAGATAAAACAAACAATTATGTATCAATTTATAAACAGTATTATAAAGAAAAAAATTCCATAACAACTTTAATTTGAAATAAAGTGAAGTGTGCATATAGTGCTTAAGGTGCTTTCTGTCTTCAAAAAGTGACAACAGTGCCAAGGTGCTCCAAAAACACGTGTGGGGTGAGTACCCCTAATGCATCCCTACTCACCACAAGACCATGATCGCCAGCTTTTCAGTCTGGGGGTCAGGTCAGGCTTGTTAGTCAGATTCCTTCTCGGGTGACTAGCTCCGGTAGAGGGTATTCAGAATGACCACAAATCCCAGAGACACTGGATCTGTGTGACAGCTCGTTGCTCTGCCCCAGGCTTCTTGCACACAACTGTTTATATTATCATAGTAACGCACACTGAACTATATAACGTTAAACTGGCAGTAACACACACAAAAGTAAATTGTGTTAAACTGGCAGTAACACACACAGAACTATATGGCATTAAACAAACTGGCAGTAACGGACACAGAACTATATGGCGTTAAACCACCAGTAACGCACACAGAAGTAAATGGCGTTAAACTGGCAGTAACGCACAAAACTATATGATGTTAAACTGGCAGTAACGCAAACAGAACTATATGACGTTAAACTGGCAGTAATGCACACAGAACTATATGGTGTTAAACTGGCAGTAACGCACAGAACTATATGGCGTTAAACTAGCAGTAACGGACACAGAAGTAAATAGCATTAAACTGGCAGTAACACACAAAACTATATGGCATTAAGTGACAGTAACACACACAGAACTATATGGTGTTAAACTGGCAGTAACGCACACAGAAGTAAATGGTGTTAAACTGGCAGTAACGCACACAGAAGTAAATGTCGTTAAACTGGCAATAATGCACACAGAAGTAACCACTTGCCGACCGCAGTCTGACGGGGACAGAGTGGTTCGTTATCGCAAACGCATATGTCGGCGGCTGCCATAACTAATGCAGTAACGCACACAGAACTATATGGCGTTAAACCGCCAGTAATGCACACAGATGTTAATGGCATTAAACTGGCAGTAATGCACAAAACTGTATGGTGTTAAACTGGCAGTAACGCACACAAAACTATATGGGGTTTAAACTGGCAGTAACGCACACAGAAGTAAATAGCGTTAAACTGGCAGTAAAGCACAAAACTATATGGTGTTAAACTGGCAGTAACACACACAGAACTATATGGCAATAAACTGGCAGTACACAGAAGTAAATGGCGTTAAACTGGCAGTAACTTATTTAGAACTATATGGGGTTAAACTGGCAGTAATGCACACAGTAGTAAATAGTGTTAAACTGGCAGTAATGCACAAAACTATATGGCATTAAACTGGCAGTAACGGACACAGAACTATATGGCATTAAACTGGCAGTAATGCATACAGAAGTAAATGGCGTTAAACTGGCAGTAACGCACACAGAAGTAAATGGCATTAAACTGGCAGTAACACACAAAACAATATGGCGTTAAACTGGCAGTAACGCACATAGAAGTAAATAGTGTTAAACTGGCAGTAACGCACCAAACGATATGGTGTTAAACTGGCAGTAAGACACACAGAACTATATGGCATTAAACTGGCAGTAACGCACACAGAAGTAAATGGAGTTAAACTGGCAGTAACGCACACAGAAGTAAATGACGTTAAACTCACAGTAACGAGCATAAAAGAAAATATCACTAAAGTGGCAGTAACACACACAGAATTATGTGTTAAACTTGCAGTAAAGCACACAGAAGAAAATAGTGTTAAACCGCCAGTAACGCACACAGAAGTAAATGACATTAAACTGGCAGTAACACACAAAAGTATATGGCGTTGAACTGGCAGTAAAGCACACAGAACTATATGGCGTTAAACTGGCAGTAACGCACACAGAAGTAAATGGTGTTAAACTGGCAGTAACGCACACAAAAGTAAATGGCGTTAAACTAGCAATAACGCACACAGAATTAAATGGCGTTAAACTGGCAGTAACGCCCACAGACATAAATGGCGTTAAACTTGCAGTAACTCAATCAAATAGACTGTGTTCAATCGTCACTACACTGACTCTATCTGAACTGTCTCTACTCTAGCTATACACTAATGTTAAGATTAGTGACACGGTCTCACTACACTACACTGAAACTATCTGAGCTTTCCCTACTCTAGCTGCACACTATGCAAAGCTGAATTTTGGTCCTCCTCACTACACTCACACTATGCCTAGACTGACACTAAATTAATATTCTACACTGACAATTGAAGCACAATAGCACAGTATAGCACACTAACTAATAGCACTGAACAGAGCCCTGTCTTATCTCTCTCCAGCCAAATTCACACTGAAAATGGCTGCCATTGAAAGAATATTTTTATACTGTGGGGTGGGAATGAGCCATGATTGGATAAAGTCATGATGACAGTGTCCAGTCATGACGCTGGCAGTGCTCTGTGCCCTGATTGGCTGAAGCTTTCACTGCTTCAGCCAATCAGGGCTTCCAATGCACTGTTCAGTGCCACAATGCATTTTGGTCGGTTCAGAGGGGGTGAACAAGTGGTCAACCAAACAACAAAAGCCTGAACTTATGCTCGGGCCTCACCGTTCGCCCATTCCCAAAGATCACTGATCTTTGTACTTATTTGTGTAAGTTGTCCCCTGGGCACTTAAACATATCACCCATATAAAACATATGAGTGGGGACTACCTGAAGTTGATTGTTGGTGGGGTAATGGCGCAGGGGTTACATTAAGTGCAGAGCCTGCATGGTGTGTGTAGAAACCAAACAGGACTGTCAGGCCAGATGTTAGGGCTAATAACAACATAGACAAAACTATATAATAAATTACCTCAAAGGGAACATAAGTTGGATACATACTGTAAACAACATATGGCATATAAGGCATATAGAGATGCCAAATGTAAAGGGGATAATCATAAACGATACAAAAATAACTGTGATACCTGGTATTAAGAGCCTGCGTGTACTGACATCAGAGTATACAAGCCAAACGGTCCGTGGGGCCTAGATGTCAAGGCTATTGGGAACACAAATAAAAGAAAAATAGTCAATAACCTCCAAAACAGGGGAAGAGGGTGAGTATCCAGATAGCATGTGGCACAAAGAAGTGCCACAAAAGAAGGTCTATTGGAGAACTGCCAACAAAATTTACAGTACCTGATGGTGTGAACCTGCAATTTTCTGACATCTAAGCTGCCGCCATGCGCTGACCATAATCCCTACAGCGAGGTTTAAGTATGGACAGTGATCCAATCAACACGCATCTCCCAGTGCACGCCCCCAGACACTGGCCATTAGTAGCCTCTGGGGGTGCATCCAATGATATCCTCCGATTGTCGCCAACCTGCACATTGGGCAGGATGACTTCATCTGCCTATCAGCTGCCGACACACATCCCCCTGTGGAACACAAGCAGGAAGGCGGAAGGCGGTACAGGGCCAGCCCACACCTCCTGCTGCAGAGCAGATGGAACACACTCGGACAAAAGGTGAAAAAAGGTGCGGGATAGAAGACAAGCTAGAGCCTACTGGGCTGGGATAATGTGCTCAATGAAGTGACCAAGAGGAGGCTAGGCCTGCCACCCTAGCCAGTACAAGCGGGTAGCTTGGGTGCACTGGGCTGGAGGACGCATAAAGTAACCCAGGGGTTAGGCAAGTGGCACCGGAAAGATAATGCAACACAATATATTCTCATAGCACAAGATGACATGTGACAAGATGAATGTGCAATACATCCCATTTCAACAGGAACAATAATGCAATCCATATAATTAATAATATTTACAATGGCAACAATGTCACATTTGCTCCACATTTGCCATTTTCATGCTGAGCTCTCTGAGAACATATAGAGATGTGCTCAGCATGAAAACGGCAAATGTGGAGCTGCCCTTGGAAAAACACGTCAGCTCCCTACATGGGGGAGTCTTTCCCAAGATCAAATTCCTAATTTTGGGCAGAATACATCCCAACCCCCGTGGGGGGGGGGGGGGGGGGTTGGTATAAAAATCTGTTACAGAGTGAACTTTGCTGGATTTCCCGTTGCAATGCCACAGTGTTTCCTGGTCTAAACGAGAACATATCATATAAGCCGTTTTAGAAGGCTTTGTGTTAGGAGGATGCGAAAGATGAGGTTTTATTATACACATATCACCTATCCTTCCTTGGCTGGGTACCCTCATTTTTCCTCTATTTTTCTTTTCTCTTCCCTTTTCTCTTCTCCCCCCCTTACTTGTAGGCAAATGTGACATTGTTGCTATTGTAAATACTGTTCATTATATGGATTGCATTATTGTTCTTGTTGAAATGGGATGTATTGCACGTTCATCTTGTCATATCTTGTCAGACTCTAAGAACAGCAAGGCTGATGCACTATCTCGCATGTTTCCAGACACTCCCAAACAAAACTTTTTGTTACTCCAGCAAGATTTAAAGACATCTATTGCACAAGCCAACACCCAATGCACAGTCCTTGAAGTCGGATGGGCTTCTATGGCACCAAGAAAAAATTTTTGTTCCTCAACAGGTCTGTTTACAGGTCTTAAAGGTTACCATGACTTACCACTAGCGGGTAATTTTGGGGTCAGGAAGATGACCAAACTAGTCCAATGATCCTTTTGGTGGCCTACTTTAGGGAGAGACTGTAAAGACTGTGTGGAATCCTGTGTCATTTGCCAGCACTATAAGGTGTCCAACACCAAGTCCTGGGGCCCACTAAGGCCAGTATTTGTCCTGGAGCAACCTTGGAAGCAAGTCTTGATGGATTTCATTGTAGATCTGCCCCCATCGGAAGGTTGCACCCCAATTTGTGTAGTGGTGGATTGCCTATCCAAAATGGCGCATTTTTTGCCCATGATTGGCACACCTTCAGCCAAAGAAATGACTGATTTGTTCATCAGAGAAATATGCAGGTTACACGGCCTGCCTGACAACATTTTATCAGACAGAGGAGTTCAATTCACCTAAAATTTTTGGAAGCACCTTTGCAAGAGTTCGGCTAGAGACGTCTGTTTGTCCTCAGAATACCATCCTCAAAGTAATGGACAGACGGAGAGGACTAATCACACTTTAGAGCACTATTTAACATGTTTTTGTCCCTTTTCTCGGGATGACTGGCTCTCACTACTACTATGCACCGAGTTTGCCTACAACAACTCGGTGCACGCAACAACCAAACAAACTCCATTCTGGGCAAAAAAAAAAGTGCCACCTCCACCAGTCTCCATGAATGAAGAACCAGAGTTCAAAGTGGAAACCATTCTTGACTGTCGGAAAAGAGGTAGGCAAACGCAATTTCTTATTAAGTGGAAGGGTTACCCGGCAGAAGATAATTCTTGGGAACCTGCAAGCAATGTTCATGCTCCCAAGCTTTTGCAAGAGTTTTGTGTCAGATGTCCTCAGAAATGGGCACGTTTGGGCATCCGGAGACTGCCCCTTGCCTTGTGTGCACGATGGTCCCCGGCGGCGCATGCAGATATGTGATGGCATGCGATGGCGCGTGGTGGTGCATGTAGGTGCGCACGGACTCACACAACGTGACAGTCATCAGCCTCACCTGGGCTATTTAAACCTGATACTTCCATAGACACATTGCTGGATTATCTCTCAGCTTCCCTGCATTCCTGTGTTCCTGTACCTTCTGTTTGATTACCTGACTTCTACCCTCCTGGCTTGCTTCTTGTGCTTGACCCTCTGCCTGCTTCATCAACTCCGCTCTGGCTCCGCTCTCTGTGTATGACCCAGCTTGTCCAATGACCTCATCTGAACTTGCTTTACTGTGTATGACCTCTGGCTTGGCTATCATGTTTCCCTGTGCCTGCACCCTTTCAAGTTGATCTGGACTCTTAAGCATGCCAGTCTACCAACTGTCAAGTTGTTCCTGTGGCATACAGTCCTACCATCACATCACTGGCAAACTGTGCTTCTTTTGGCACTGCACTCCCTGTACCCACCTCCAGGGAGGCATTGCACTTAGCCGCAAGGGGAGCCCTCTACCATCTCGGCCTCATACCTGCTTCCTGTAATTGATGCTTGACTCATACTTGGCACCTCTGATGAAGGTATTCTGAAATGCATTAGTTGCTGACTATCATCCATCATGCTGAACTTGTTTGGTCAATACATCTATATGTCTTAATCTTTTTATGTCGCTATATGGACTATTTTATGAATTGTAAACAATAAAATTTGTATGCTTTTATAATCACATGACTATTCTTGTGCCTTTAAAATCCCACCCCTAGAGGGTTATTCCCTGTCTATCTATCATTAGGGATGATGGCACCTAGCTCTCCATAAGCTCATACACCCCTAACTATTGTAATTGAATGTTGTTACATAGTTAGTCAGGTTGAAAAAAGACACAAGTCTATCTAGTTCAACCCAAAAAAAAATTGAAAAATTATATATAACCATACAATCCTTCACCCACAGTTGATCCAGAGGAGGAAAAAGACCCCAGCAAAGCCTGATCCAATTTGCTATAGCGGGGGAAAAATTGCTTCCTGATCCCCCGAGAGGCAATCAGATTCACCCTGGATCAACCTTACCTAAAAATGTTAGTGCCCAGTTATATTATTTATATTAAGGAAATAATTCAGGCCTTTTTAAAGCAATCTACTGTGCTGGCCAAAACCACCCCTGGGGGGAGTCTATTCCACATCTTCACAGCTCTAACTCTGAAGAAACCTTTCCGTATTTGGAGATTAAATCTTTTTTCCTCTAGATCTAAAGAGTGCCCCCTTGTCCTTTGTGATGACCTTAAAGTAAATAACTCAACACCAAGTTCACTATATGGACCACTTATGTATTTGTACATGTTGATCACACCCCCCTTAATCTCCTCTTCTCAAGAGAGAATAAATTCAGTTCCTCTAATCTTTCCTCATAACCAAGCTCCTCCATGCCTCTTTTTCGTTTGGTTGCCCTTTTCTGCACTTTCTCCAGTTCCCCGATATCCCTTTTGAGAACTGGTGCCCAAAACTGAACTGCATATTCCAGATGAGGTATTACTAATGATTTGTACAGGGGCAAAATGATGTCTCTATCTCTGGAGTCCATACCTCTCTTAATAGAAGAAAGAATTTTGCTTGCTTTGGAAACCGCAGCTCGGCATTGCATGCCATTATTAAGCTTATGATCTACCAAAACCCTCAGATCCTTCTCCACTATGGATTCCCCCAGTTGTACTCCCTCTAGTATGCACGATGCATGCATATTCTTAGCCCCCAAATGCATAACTTCACATTTATCAATATGAAACCTCATTTGCCACATAGTCGCCCAATTAGGCAGTGCATTGAGGTCTGCTTGTAAGTTGGAGACATCCTGTAAGGACGTTATTCCACTGCATAGCTTGGTGTCATCTGCAAACACTGAAATGGTACTTTTAATTAGTGTTGAGCGAACCCGGACTGTAACGTTCGGGTCCGTACCGAACTTTCGGGTGTCCGTGGCACGGACCCGGACCCGGACATTTCAAAAATCGTTCGGGTTCGGTCCGGGGTTCTGCTATTTTACTCCACGTGTTGAGAAGCTGCAGGGCAGCCAATCAACAAGCGTTTCACTGGTTTGCCCTTAGAAGCCATCACAGCCATGCCTACTAATGGCATGGCTGTGATTGGCCGGTGCATCATGTGACCCAGCCTCTTTATAAGCTGGAGTCACAGTGCTGCAGTCACATGCTCCTTGGGTTAGTGTAGGGAAAGGTAGCTGACGGCGTGAGGGACAGATTTTAGCCATTTTAAGACCTGATCCTGCATCCTGAGATAGATTACTTTACTACTGCTGTCTGTGCTGTTGCTCTGAGGACAGATAGCAGAAATTAGAGATTTCACATACCGCTGCTTTGAGTTGCAGATCAAGCTCTGCATAGAACAACGATCGCTACGATCGTGCTCTACGATCAGATTGTTGGGGGAATTTGAGATTTCAAATACCGCTGCTTAGAGTTGGAGATTTGCAGATTAAACTCTGTCCAACGAAACGATTGTACGTTCGTACA
>BLSH010102625.1:377705-399039 GCA_018402905.1 Glandirana rugosa
CGGAGTGGGCCTCGCTGATGTGAAAACCTATTATAGGACAATGCACCTAGCCAGACTGGTGGACTGGCACTCATGCAGAGTCGAAACACTGGGTGGCAATGGAATTCGAAGACTCCAGTGACACAGTCAAGAGCTGGCTGTGGATTACCTTAAAGAGCTTACAGACCATCCTACCTTGGGCAGCACACTGTGGGTGGCTAGAGATGCTTTCTGACACTCGTCTGTGTCACCAGTCTCCTCTCCGCTGGTACAGATTCTGGGTAACCCGGAATTTGTTCTTGGTCTTCAGAACTCCCCCACTTTCGACCACTGGCAGAGAGTGGACAACTTTACCTCTACGATTTTGTGGGTGCAGATGGCCAGCTCTCTTTATCTGCTGGGGTGTCTGCCACAGACCCCCTGTAAGACTTTTTGAGCGGCCTCCAATTACGTACTTTTCAACAAAAATACTTATGGATCCCAGGCATATCTCGAGGAGCTGACAGAGTTGGAAAACATCTGTTGGTGGCTGTCAGTCTTCTGACTCCCAGAAGGAGAAGATCCTTTACTTCACTCTGAAATCCTCCATTGCAAGCAGAATCCAGGAGATCTGTTACAAAATTCTGACTAGCTGGTACAGAGTTTCCACTGTACATCGCTTCTCGCCTCAAGTCTCAAATCTTTGCTGGAGATGCGGTATTGAGGAGGGAACGAGGTTCCATATTGTTTGGGCATGATCTAAACTCGGTCCATTCTGGCGTGATGTGGCCCACACTATTAAACCCCTGACAAATATGGACTTAGAGGGGAACCCTGTGGCCTGTTTGCTCCATCTGTCACCGCGGCTGATTAAGAAATACAAGTTCTCTCTCACGATCCAGTTACTAAATGCAGCTAAGACTTGTATCCCCCTATGTTGGAAATCGGAGACCCCGTCTTCCAAAGCCCTTTGGTTCGCTAAAATAAATGAGTTGAGAGATATGGAGGATCTCACCGCAACCTTGCGCGGACGGGAGGAGATTTTTTGCGAGACCTGTAGACCCTGAAACCATTTCATTTATACAGACACAAACTTACAGGAGTTTTCACATATGGGCTGACCCCTCGGGTTTGCCATCTTGCACCTGGGTGGGAGGCACCAAAATCTCCTTTCTGGCTCTTTTCCCTTCCTTCTTCCCTCTACCTTGCTCCCTTCCCCATTCTAGGGGCAACTCTCCCCCTCCCCCCCCCCCGACCTGATCCTTCACCCCCTTCCTGTGAGATATTCAGTTGAGCTACGGTTGATGGTCTCTGACTATTAACCTTACCTTTAGCCACAATATTTCAGATTACTGTCGCATTTTTGCATAAACCCCCATTGGGACGCTTGGTATCCTGAAGTTTTTTTAGAGCTCATTACATAATCCAGATTGACATTTTTGTTTCTGTCACCTGAAAGGTTTTCCAGCTATACCCAGTGACATCTTATGCTGATACAGTTAGAATTAACACTGTACTGTATATTACTGGGTAGGTGGCTCTATCATAGTGCATAGGTGACAATATATGTTATTCTACTTGTTTACAATATATGTTGATGTCATTTAAATTTACTCTAACTCTTGCATTCTTTTGAAAATAAAGGAATTACAAAAAAAAAATCACGTACCTGTACATGAGTTTCTTCTTTGCCTCTGGGGCGTACACACAGCAGGAGCCCCGCGCCCACTGTGATTGGACATAGTGGGAGCCAATCAGTGTGTCCGACTTCTTCCTCCAAGTGATTTACTGAAATATAGCAGAGAACTGTGTAAATATGTTTAATGAGATCCAGGGGAGTTATGTAATATAAACAACAATTATGGCATCCAAACCATTTTGATCAGATTAATCTTGCCTATAACAGATAAAGGAAGTTTACACTAAGTTCAACATTTTAAACTGAACATCTGAAACAAAGGAGATGTTACATTGATTAATACAGGGAGTCATATGAATGCCCAAATAAGGAATTTGTTGTAGCGCCTTTTATTCAGATAAAGAAACTTCTAATCTTCTGGAATGAGTTCCAAGGGTAAAAACAATGATTTCTACATTATTTATGTTGCATAGTGGGAGTTAGCTGGATTAACGGTGGATGGGGCCTTGTGTGTTTCAGACTCAGATGCAGAGACTGCTGAGAAACCCACATTTAAATGAATTGCTGCAAGCAGGGAATGATTGCACTACCTCAGTTAACACTATTAAAATAGACATACAGTCAAATACTATGTAAGCTTAAACCTGCTCCTAACACCCGTTCTAAGCCTTATACTAACTACCCTGTAAAGGAAAGATGACTTACCTATTCTGAAGGTGCTCCTGTTCTGTCATGTGATCTCCCAAGCAGCTGGCTTCAGTGAAAAGCAGAGATTGCCAACAGTGGCTGCAATACCTATGCAATGATGTCACTCATAAGCTTACTATGGGTCGGCTGTCCCTCCTCTACACTGAAGCCAATGCTGGGAGCCAATCATGTAATTGGACAAGAGCACCCTCAGAATAGGTAGGTATAGACATCTTTCCTTTACAAGGTAATTAGAATATGGCTTAAAATGAGGATGGGAGCAGGCTTCATAGTAGTTGACTGGACTTGTACTTTAAAGACCACATAGGTAATCTGCAGGATGTACTGTGTTTGATCTATAAAAGTTCCATGAGCATACTATGGCAGTGGAAAGCAGAGTGAATGTTATAGACTATAGAGGATAAATTGCTCATAGCCCAGAGCAGGATCAAACCCATCACCCAGTTGGCCACCACTAATAACCTTAAAAATAAGGACATTGAAAATAGACTGAGGATGAACAATGTTGTAATTGTGGGTTTTCCTGAGGAGATAAAGAGGGTGAATTTTGTGGAGCAGCTTCTTATTGACACCAGGCCTGGACTGGCCATAGGGCACACCATGCATTTGCCCGATGGGCCAGGGTCGCCTGGGTAGGAGAGGCAACACAAAAGGGAACCAAACCATCCATTTTTCTCCTGCTGCCGCTGAATGCAGGCTTCTTCTCCTGCAGACATTCAGCGGTGGCAGGAGAGAAATGAACAGATTGGTTCCTCTATGTACCGTCCAGCTGCCCCTCCTACCCAGACGGAGCCGGCCATGTTGCAGGGGGCCTGTGCAGGTACCTCTATCTACACACCCATAGGGAGCTACAGGCTACCTTTGGTTTCTCCCCCAAGTGCAGTGAAGCTTTTGTGTCCGATGTGTAGCCTCCTGTGGCTGGCAGACCCAATGGTCTCTCTCCCAGCTGGCAGCTTCTACATGGGCTGACCGATCTGGTGGGTGGAGCATGGAGTGTGGCCATCTTCCCTTACATGCGCAGGTGGCTGATCTTGCTGAAAATGATAAAGGGCTGGGAGGAGGAGCATAGGTGGCGCCCCCCAGGAGTCTTTACCTCCATCCATATGGCGCGTGACTCCTGCAGCAATTGTCTCCATCTGCAATGCTTTAGCTTCCTACTGTGGTTATCACACTTTATGCTGATCACTTCTCCCCTTCCACTGTATACTGGTCCCTGCCCCCCCATTGTATACTGGTCACTACCCCCCATTGTATACTGCTCTCCCTGTATACTGCTCACTGCCCCCGACCACTGTATACTGTCCACTGCCCCCCACCACTGTATACTGCCCACTGCCCCCCCTTCCATGTATAATGCTCACTGTTTCACCCCCACTGTATACTGGTCACTTCCCTCCCCACTGTATACTGCTCCCCTGTATACTGCTCATTGCTGCCCCCCACTGTATTCTGCCCACAGCCCCCCATATATTTCTCCCCCATATATTGCTCATTGCTCCCCAATTAGAATATTGGTCACTGGTCCCCCCTGTATACTGCTCTTTGCCCCCCCCCCCCACTGTATTCTGCTCAATGCTCCCACCATATACTGCTCACTGTTCCCCCTCCACTGTATACTTCTCCTCCTTCACACTGTATACTGCCCACTGCTCCCTCCCATAATATTGCCCACTGCTGCCCCCCTGTATACTGCTCACTGCTCCCCCCACTGTATAGTGCCCACTGCTGCCTCACCTGCCAATCATACCAATCATGCTGCAGAGGGCCCATGTGAACTTACTGTCACTAAAGGCAGCATCAGAGAGGTGCTACTGAACCCCCAAAAATATTGCTAGTGCCTATTGGCGGAACAACTAGAGTCGCAAAGGGCGCACTTGTGACTGGGCCTTGGCATTCCACCACCGCGGGGTGCCCCACCGCGGAACATGTAAAAGGGTCCCACATCGGGACCTTAATGAAGGGTCCCACAATAGGAGTAAAGGGTACCAGGATCAGCGAGAAGGACCCCAGGACCAGAGGTCAGAGGAGACCTTCATGGTTTCTTGCACCAGGGCCCTAAAGATTCTAGTTATGGCTCTGTTACTCTTCATCTGTCTGCTACCCCGAGGCCCCTGTCCTCTCTCAGGGCCCCTGTGTGCTCTTTCCCAGCCCCTGTCCTCCCCCCGCAGTGCTGCCGGGTTTCCCCCTCCCTCTCCTGCAAGGGATCTGGGTTGCTCAATCTAAAATGCCCAGGCCTATATTTTGCCCCAGTCCGGGCCTGATTGACAGCCTTGGTACAACAGTCTTTACACTGCTTTATCCTGGGAAGGAACAACCCCACTGCACAGAGATATACTATCAAGCAGGACTATCTCTGTGTGCACTAGGAATAAACCAAACACACTTGGGTTCTATTTTCTCTATTTTGTAATTTTAAGGCTTCATGCACACAGGATGTTAAAAAAAATCCTAAAAACGTCAGTAGCCTATCAGTGATTTTTTCACCTTTTACCAATGTTATATTAACGGCGTTTTTTTCACCTTTTTAAAGGGCCAGCGTCTTTTTTTCTCAACTGATCTAAAACGTTCAAAAACGTTGGGGATCAACGTTTAGCCACTTTTTGTGTGATTTTGCGTGTTTTTGAGCATTTGAGCGTTTTTCCAGCTGAAAAGGGTCACTCAGAACCCACTGGTCTTGGGTTTTTTTTACAGCTCATAAACGTCATTGCTAAAAACAGTTGATAACAGCCTATATGTGCATGAACACATAGGATAACATGATGGAGGATTTATTGACTGTAGAAAAAAATGTCTGCAGCTAAAAACTGCTGCTGTAAAACAGTCAAAAAACGTCCTGTGTGCATGAGGCCTAATAGTCAAGGGATTGGCAAAAAAGGAAAAGGCAGCTGGACCAAGGGGCCATGTACCAATGCAAAAAAAGTAAAAATAGTGTTTTGCAAGGAAAAGTGAATTTAATAATGCTGAAAGTTCGACATTAAACATCTGCTTGAGGAGTGGCTACTCAGACCTGCCTGTGTGCACATGTATCATGTTAAAAATAGTATAGCAAAAGTGACATTTACAAAGGAAAAAAGGGAATTTAATAGGTGTTAATTCACGTTTCCTGCAAGCTTCCTTTATTTTGTAAATAATGCAATGGGGCCCCCTTCACAATACTTACTAGACCCTCATCATAGAAGCTTGCAGGGAAATGTGAATTACCTATCTTTTTTATACTCCGTTACTTTTGCCATACATGTTAAAAATGTTTTGAAATCTCCACAAAATCAATATTAAACCCTTTGGATCTGGTACAGATTTTAAGGAGGAAGCCTGCACAAAAAAAAACTACATGGGGTCCCCCCCAAAGGAAAGGGAGTGGTAGCTTCTGAACCATGTCCTCAAAAGGGAGGGTGGTCGATGTTGATAAGGACATGGGCATCTTCCCTACACCTCTGATAGGAGTACTGGGGATTGGTGCTAAGAGGTTTTCAGGAAGTTGCGTACAGCACCCTGCCAGCCACTCATACTAGCTTTGAGCTGCCTGTATTGCAGGCAGTGCACATTGACATCATCACTGGGTCAAAATAATGTATGTAATTAAAAGGGAAAGGTTTTTATTTAAACATTTTTATGTTTAATATTTTTATTATTTTCAAGAGGAAAAAGTTACATCTGGTGAAACATATACATCTTATGCAGTACATTGTATTGCTGGTGAGAGAAAATGAGAAGCAAGGCGCAAAGAAAACAAGTTGGCTTTCAAACAGATCAGACATGATTAGTAGAGAGTAAATGGAGCCTGTTTTGCAAAAGATAATTATCAAAAGGGGATCCTTTGATCTTCAGTTATATCCAAGACCGTAAAAACAAGTTTGCGGCAAGGTAGTAAGAGGATAAAGGGATCCTGTGACCATTCAAGCTGGGTTATAAGATATGCTGAGATCAAAGGTCTACAGAAGAATGTGGTTTCAGGCTTGTTCCACATCACTCGACCCCTATCTGGGCACCCCCAGTGGGATCTAGCTGTGTCCGGATTATGGGCCAGCGAGGGGGAGCCTCTGTATTGAAAACAGCTCGAAAACCTTGGCTTGTCGAGTTTGAACATATAAACTTAGAAAATTAACAAGGTTCTTTTCTTTAAGGTACTGCAAAAATCTTGAAAGGAAAGGGTAGGAGAAGAGTTAGCATACGGTAGAGAGAGAATAGAGAAGGTCAGGAGAGAGAGGGGAGAGAGGTAAGGGGGATAGAGAGAGAGGGGGAAGGGATTTGGAGCTCGGATGGGTGCACCTCAGGCAGAAATCGAGAGGGGATGATAGGGGCGTGGGGTCAAAATGCCTTCAAGTGTGGGTTAGGGAGTTATTGGTGGCGGTTTATGTAGCGGGACCAAGGTTCCCAGATTTTGTCGAAGAGGGTGGGCTTCTCAAGAATGGAGCATGCAATCTTCTTCTGTGCCATAATCCAGTACACCTTGTTTCTAGCAGAGGAGAAATAAACTCAGGGATTCTTCCAGGCCTTAGCAATCATGCTTTTGGCACCTAAAAGGATATAGTGGATTAGGGTCTGTGTGCTTTTTGCTATATCGGGAATTCTTTCGTTAAGCAGTGCTACAAGCGGGTCTTGTTGTAAGGAAACTCCTGTAATCTTCCGAATTAGTTGGTGGGTTTGGTTCCAGAAGGACCTGATCCTGGGGCATTGCCAGAAAATGTGGAGAAGAGAGCCTAAGTGGCCACAGCCTCTGAAGCAGAGGGGGAAAGTATTCGGGAATGTCTTGGCTAGCCGAGCAGGGACTAGGTACCACCGTGTTATAATCTTAAGGTTAGCTTCCACGAGGCCGCTGTTGTGTATTCCTTTGTATGTGCGTATTACATTACTATGCCACGTGTCTAAGTCCCATGTAAAGTCTAGGTTCCTTTCCCAGTCTAGCATATATTTTGCTTTTTTGCGGGGTTCCGTTAGTATTGAGTAGATGAGGGAGATGCAACCTCTGACTTCCGTGATTGCCGCACACCATTTCTCATAAGGCGTGACTGAGAAAGGAGGAGAGCTGGAGGGGACTAGTGAATGTAGGAAGTGTGAGATCTGTGCAAATCGAAAACTCTCTTCGTGGGGCATTTCAAGCTTATTGATACAGTGGTTCCTAGTGATGGGGCCATTTAGGTTGAAGAAATGACCTATGCAAAAGAGTCCCTTATTCAGCCACCATTTGAAGGCAAGAATATCTTCGTCTGGGGGAAATTTGGGATTATGGAAGATATGACTGAGTGGGCTCCACCTGGAGGCTATTTTGAGGGATTTATGTAGGGAGTCGCAAAGGGCAAAAGAGTGAGAGAGGGTGAGTGAGAGAATCGCGTTTTTTATGGGTGCACCAGCAAAGCTAGTCTAGAGTAAAGCCGGGGACTGCCTGACGTTCAATCTCCACCCAGTCTGGTTTTGAGTCCTGGAATAGATTATAGAAAACTGTGTAAGCTGGGCTGATTGGTAGTATAGCCATAGATTAGGGAGGCCTAAACCTCCATTGCATCTAGGTCTGTATAGAATCTGTTTCGAGAAACGGTGGCCTGTTTTCCCCCAAATGAATTTAATGATAGAGGATTCCAGAGAAGCTAATTGTGCCTTGGGGATTGGGATAGGGAGGGATCTGAAGAGATAGAGGATTCTAGGTAAGAGGGTCATCTTTATAGCGTTTAGTCTTGCTAGCCAGGATAGGTTATGTTGGGACCAGCTGGTTAAATCGGCTTGGAGTTTTTTAAATGTAGGGGGGTAATTGTTCTTAAAGAGACTGTCTACAGAGGATGTGAGTTGGATGCCTAAATAAGGGATCGAAGAGTCATGCCAAAGTAAGGGGAAGTGATCTTTTAGGCGTTCCGCTAATGTGGGAGTGGAGATATTTAGGACCATGGCTTTAGTGAGATTGATTTGTAGACCCGAGGCCTTTCCAAATCGTGACAGCAGTTGCATGATATTGGGTATGGAGATGAGGGGGGAGGTAACAAAGAGTAGTAAATCATCTGCGAACAGGGCGCATTTGTGTTCAGTCTTGCCGCATTGTATTCCGTGGATGTCTGGGTGCATTCTTATTGCAATGGCTAGGGATTCAATTGCAATTGCAAATAGGAGGGGGGATAAGGGGCATCCCTGTCTTGTACCTTTTCCTATAGGGAATGTGTCTGAGAAGTATCTCTGGAATCTGACCTTTGCTCTGGGGAATGAGTAAAGGCTGGTAAGAGTATTCAGGAAATTTGGGCCGAACCTCCACCTTTCTAGGACCGCAAAAAGATATGTCCAGGAGACCGAGTCGAAAGCTTTCTGTACATCAATTGAGAGGAGGAGGCCCTCCTGGGGTTTCTCCCCCTCCCAATTGGACTTCATTATGGAGATCAAGTCGATTGCCCTCCTGATTTGAACCGGGCCCTGTCTGCCAGGGATGAACCCGGCCTGGTCTTTATGGACATAGGAACTTATGAAGGAGGCCAACCTATTCGAGTGGGTTTTGGTAAGGATTTTAAGGTCGTTATTGATCAGTGATATTGGTCTATAGTTAGCCACGTCGCTTGGGTCCTTCCCTGGTTTGGGGATTACCAAAATGTAAGCTAGGTTACATTCAGAGTCTAGGGGATTTCCATTAGTTAGAGAGTTAAAGTAGCGGGCCATATAGGGAGATAGTGACTTGGAGAAGGTTTTATAGTAGCCAAGCGAGAAGCCGAATGGATATGGGGCGGAGCCTAAGCGGGACTCCTTAATTGCTAAAGATATTTCCTCTTCCGAAATTTGGGCTTCAAGGATTTCCCTATGAGATGCTGAAAGTTTGGGCAGGGGGATATCGTCTAAAAAGTTATTTAAGTTGGAGGCTGCGTCTAATTGGCCCTGTGAGTATAGTTTGGCGTAGAAAGCTTGGAAAGTCTTTATTATTTTGGTTGGGTCTTGGGATAGATGGCCTGTGGAGACTTTAATTTTAGGAATGGAGTGGATTTTGTATTTCGGGGTTAATTTGGCAGCAACATCTTCCCTCCTGACAGATAAAATCATCCCGATTGCCAGCTGAGGCATTTATGGGCTGAGGTTGTTAGGGCTAGGTTTAGCGCTAGTTTGATGGAGTCCAGTTTTGCGAGAGAGGCTACAGTGGGGTTCTTTTTGTGAGCTCTGCTTGCCAATTTGAACTCGAGTTCAAGATTTGTGATTTCTATTTTGTGTTCCTTTTCAATTTGACTAGCCAGTTGGATAAATTTCCCCCTCAGGACCGCCTTGTGGGCGTTCCAGAGGGTATTCGGGGATATGTCTTGGGTATCATTCTTAGTGAAGTAGTCATGTATTTCTCCTTCTATGAGAGAACATCTAACTGGGTCAGATAAAATCGATTTGTTTAATCTCCATGGGGGACGATTGGAGAATTGGGGGAAGTCAAGGAGGTTAATCACCACCATGGAGTGATCGGACCACGGGATGTCCACAATGGTGGCATATGACAAGGAGGGGATTAGCACTGAGGGGATAAAGACATGATCAATTCGGGCATGGGATTTGTGTGGGGCAGAGTAATCTGTATAGTCTTTAACGTTTGGATTGCGTTCCCTCCAAGCGTCTGTGAGGCCTAAGGAATGTAGGAGTTTTGCAATCCGGAGACTGCGATTTGGGGGTCTCTTTGTTGTGGGGGAGCCTTTATTGTTTATCGAGAGAATCGGGTCGAAAGAGGTGTTTGAGTCGCCCCCCCCATTATTATCTTGTCCTCTAGGTGGGGGCTCAGGGAGTGTAGCATGTTCGAGAAGAAGGAGCTTTGATTCTGGTTGGGGGCGTAGTAGGAGATTAAGGAATGGAGGATTCCGTTAATATGTCCTTTGACCAGGATATATCTGCCTTCCTGGTCCTTTAGGGTCTGTACATGTGAGAAAGTCAGCCTCTTGGATAAGAGGACTGCCACTCCCCTCTTTTTTGAATCTGCATTAGAGAGGAAAAAGGTGGGGTATTTGTGATGTAAATAGGTGGGTCGGTAATTTTTGTAAAAATGCGTTTCTTGCAAAAGAACAATATCTAAATTTCGGCTGGTATAGTAATGGAAGGCTTTGTGTCTTTTCATGGGGGAATTAAGGCCTTGGGCATTATGGGAGGCTACCTTGATGATAAGTTGTGTGGGGTCGTGTGTGGCCATCAGGATGTGGTGTGGGGCGCTAGATCTCCTAGATAGGAGCTTACCTGAGTTGTTGAATTGAAGGATGGTGCTTTCGGGAGGAGAGAGGTGATTCTTAAGGCGTTCCGTCGGTTAGGAGGATACCTCCATCCGAGCTCCTGTGGAGAAAAGAAAAAAGGGAAACAGAGTAACAGAGAGAGAGAGAAAAGGTAGTGGGAGAAGAGGATTAGAGAAGAGAGAGGGAGCGCTCCTGGCAGAGCCATCTCGGCCAGGGCGCCCCCTGCAAGGTTGGGGGATGCCAACCTTGTGGAGTCCCTCGAAAGAGGGCAACCAGCAACAACACAATCCGAAGTTGATTGCTTCCTGTCTGAGCCAGGGAATATCTCTACTCTCTAGATCTCAACAGGAGGGAAGGCGAGCTACCCCGCTCCAGCCTGGCGACACAAGTGGACCATCTGGGGGAAACCCATTGGGGCCCCCCAAAGGGTCTGACAAGGCTAAGAACTTTGTGGAACCAACATGTTATAACAGTAACTGTTAAGAACTTTACATTGAGAATGTTAGGAAGCATGAAAGCTGTGTCCGTTTTCAACGGAGGAAAGCTTACTGTGGGGTAGGAAAAAAAAAGGGGGTGTGAAGAAATGAGAAAAAAGGAGGGGGGGGGATTGGCCGTTTAGGCAAAGTGTTTGGGTATGGGAATGTTCTTGAAAATGTTCTGTGGGCCTGAAGCAGACGCTGGTGGTGGAAGGGGGGCAGAAGGGCTCTCCTCGTGATGACACTGTCTATTTAAAGGTGAGGTCTTGGGTGACTGAATTGTAGATGAAGTGGTATCCAGGTGGGGCTCCAGGTCCTGTGAAGGTTACAAAGGTAAGAAGAAAGTGGTGGCAAGAGAGTCATTAGCTATGTCCAGGGAGGTGTGGAGGACCAGGCAATGAAGTTCCTCACTGAGGGAGGAGGTGTAGGCAGGGTGAAGTGTGGAGAAGGTGGCTCTCATCTCTGTGGGAGTTGATCACGTTGCCTCTTGGCTTGTTGCTTATTCCAGAGCGGCGTAATGGGGCTCCCTGGGGGGGTCTTTTGGAGGATCCAGGACGAGATGAGGTGGATGGTGGGTTGAAATCTTGAGAGATAAATCCCAGCTGGAATAGTAGGCGCTCCCCTTCTTGGAAGTTAGAAAAGCTATGAGATTTGTTCTGGTATTGAAACAAAAAGCGGAATGGGAAGGACCATTTGCATTTGATCTCTTTTTTGGTGAGGGCCTCCAGAAGTGGTTTCAAATTCCTCCTTTTTTGTATGGTGGTAGGCGAGAGGTCAGCAAAAAGTTGAATTGGATGACCTTGGAATTGGAGAGAGGCCTCTATATTTCCTGAGAATTTCTTCTTTCACTGAGAAAAAATTAGGTTTTACAATAATGTCTCGTGGTAAGCCATCTTGGCGGAGGGGAATAAGAGCTCTATGGGCTCTATCAATCTCAAGTTTGTGTTCCGGTATGTCTGGTATTAAGTCTCTGATAAGTACCTTGACTACCCCCTGGGAATCCTTGAATGTTTCGGGGAGCCCCCTGATGCGAAAGTTGTACCCCCTATGGCGATTTTCCAAATCCTCCAATTTGGATAACGCAGAGTCTATTTGTTCTTGGAGGTATTGTATACAGGAGGAGTTTTGATTTGTTCTTGCTATGGTGGTGTCCACTGTCTGCTCCAGGGTGTCAATTCTAGTGCCCAGGCTGTGGAGATCTGCTTTGATGGTGGCTGTGATCTGAGCTGCTTGATGAACTAGGCCGGAGGCCAGCATTTTAGAGAATTTGGAGAGAAGGAGCGACATATCTGATGGTCCCCCTGGTGTTGTGATAGATGGTAAGGATTGCCCTGAGAATGGTAGTGGGCTGTTAGGTAATGGAGACTGCATTGAAGTATGCATAGCTTCTTCCATTGTACGTCTCAGGAGGGACTCAGTGGAGGCAGGGGACAGATCTAAGGCCTGGATGTTGCCTGCCTGTGAGAGGGGGAGTCTGTGTGCTCCGGGGAGTCTGGCGGTGGATCTGCAATGGTATGTGCTTCCTCCATGCTCGCATGTGAGAGAGGCGCCGCTGCGGTCGCCATCTTGGTGTGGTCTGAGGCCTGCAGGCTGAAGTGTAACTTGCGGTGTACCTCTTTTTTCTTTCGGTCCGATTGTCTGGGATCCAGTGTTCCGGACTGTGGGGGGGGTCGATGCTGGTTTTGGGGTGTCGGTACCACTGCTATTGTAAGCTGTGTGCCGCTTGGCGGCTAGAGCGGGCCAGAGCTCCCATCTAATGGGTCCGCACAGGAAGCCGGCGCATGCGCACTCTTATTTAAACATTTTATTAGTATGTTGATAAGAGGGGAAATGAGTAATTAAGAAAAGGAAAAAATTAGCAGAATAAACTTGAGCTTTAAATTCCCCTTATAAAGTTCTCCAAATTTGGAAACATATGATTGATTGTTTGGTGGATAGAAAGTAATTCAAGTACCTAACACTACCCTGCAGTTAGGATGATCTTATATTCAAAGTAACAAACAAATCAATCCATAAAGTTTTTAGTGCGGACCATTTTATAAAAAGACAAAAAGGCATTTGTTTTACCAAAGGAAACAATGCGCTATTAGATCTTAATTCATAATTAAATTTTGCCAAATGTGAAAGCTGTCAATTTTGCTAATTGCATGCTCCAAGAATGCCCTAGGATGTTTCCTGCTGTCCTTTATTCTTTTTGTTCAGTGCTTAGTATGGAAAACATATGGCACAGATAGCCAGTGCTTCCAAGTCTGGTATTGTTGACAACACAAATTGACAATGTCTGGAAATGACAAGTTGGTAATTCACATTTGTCATTTGGTGTTACCTAAATCATGTAACGATTACCATGTACATTATTTCCTACAATGCAGCCAGCTGGTACAATTTCTCTAGATGTGAAAATGACATGTGCTTTTTGCTTGTAGCTTCTAGATTTTGTTTCTCATTTCATTTCCAACTCTGTTTTATGATGCAGAGAACCAGTGTGATTTTATATGTAACTACCAAATATGTGCATGTTCATGAATGGGCTAATTTAGGCTTAATGACTTTTGTGACTCCTTTTTTGTGCAATCCAACCAGGCAATATTTTAGCTGTGCTTACATTTGGTTGAATGCGGCATCACCTGATAATAAGTGGCACAAAAAAAACGGCATGGGGCCCCCCTCCAGGGACATACTAGGCCCTTTGGTCTGATATGGATTTTAAGGGGAATACCCAATATTTTTAAAAAATGGCATGGGGTTCCCCCCAAAATCCATACCAAACCCTGATCTGAGCACACAGCCCGGCAGACCAGGAAAGGGGGAGAGGGGTGAGCGAGCGCCTCCTTCCTGGACCATACCAGGCTGCATTCCCTCAATGTGAGGAGTATGGGTGCTTTGGGGTGGGCGGGACTCTGCCCCTCCACCCCAAAGCACCTTGTCCCCATGTTGAAGAGGACAAGGGTCTCTTCCCGACAACCCTTGCCGATGGTTGTTGAGGTCAAGGGACGGGGACTTATCGGAGTCTGCAAACCCCCTTTAACAAGGGGGCCCCCAGATTCCGACCCCCCACCCTATGTGAATGAGTATGGGGTACATTGTACCCCTACCCATTCACCTTAAAGGAAAATGTAAAAAAAAAACCCACTACACAGGTTTTAAAATTATTTTATTAAATCAGCTCCGGCATCTTCGGCTCTTTTGCAGGTCTTCTCCCTCTCTGTGGCATCTTCTCCCTCTCCGCAGCATCTTCTGTTCTTTTGCCAGTCTTCTCCACTGTCCTCTTCCCTCTGTTCTCCCTCTCTTCTCCCCATGTTGACACAACTCGATTTCCTTCAAGAATGCCAGCTCCGCTGTGTGCTGTGACTTATATTGGCATGGGGCAGGCCACCCGCTGATTTAATCTGGAGGCCTGCCCCTTATGACTGTCACGGCCCCACCCCAGGATGTGACATCATAAGGGGTGGGGCTTCCAGATGATGTCAACGGGTGGCCCCGTCCCATGCCAATGTAAGTTACAGCACACAGCGGAGCTGGCATTCGGGGAGGAGATTGCGTCGTGTCAACATGGGAAGAAGAAGAGAGGGAGAACAGAGGGAAGAGGACAATGGAGAAAACCAGCAAAAGAGCAGAAGACACCACAGAGATGGAGAAGACCTGCAAAAGAGCTGAAGACGCCAGAGCTGATTTAATAAAATAATTTAAAAACCTGTGTAGTGTGTTTTTTTTTACATTTTCCTTTCAGGTGAATGGGTAGGGGTACAATGTTCCCCATACTCATTCACATAGGGTGGGGTGCCGGAATCTGGGGCTTCCAGATTCCAATAAGTCCCCGCCCGCAGAGCCCGACAACCACCAGCAAGGGTTGTGGGAAGAGGCCCTTGTTCTCATCAACATGGGGACAAGGTGCTTTGGAGTGGGGGGGGCACAGAGCCACCCCCTGCCCCAAAGCACCCATACTCCCCATGTTGAGGGCATGCGGCCTGGTATGGTCCAGAAGGGGGGCGCTCGCTCATCCCCACCCCCTTTCCTGGCCTGCCTGCTCAGATAAGGGTTTGGTATGGATTTTGGGGGGAACTCCACCCCATTTTTTTTTTAATTTGGCAGGGGGTTCCCCTTAAAATCCATACCAGACCAAAGGGCCTGGTATGCTCCTGGAGGGGGGCCCCATGCCATTTTTTTTTTAATTTTAATTTTGCGTGGAGTTCCCCTTCAAGACCCCCAGAGCACAAGTCGCACGACAAAGTCGGATCAGTGAAGACAATGATCTGACTTTGATCCAACTTCAATGCCTTTCAATGGGCTAAAGTAGGATCAAAGTCGGACAAAAGTAGTACAGGAACCTTTTTCAAAGTCGGTCCGACTTTGAAAAACACATTTCGGACCAGTTAAGATGGCTCTCATAGGGAGTCATTGTTTTTGTGACTTAATGTGACCAGAATCCAACTAGTGAGAACCCAGCCTTAGTATCGGATTGGCTACTATGCACAGCTGCACCAGCTTCTGAGTGCTCCAGTTTTAGTAACTTTCACCCAGAATGTTTGCTAATCATAGACTGGCATAATGACAGATAAAGTAAAGCAGCAGCTGATCATGATTTTAGGGGGTGTCGAAGAGAAAAAGTAGAAACTGAGAATGGCATGAGGGGAAGAGGAGAGAGCAGTAGCTGTCTGTGAAACAATGGGGAAGAAGACAGTATAGAAGCTGATTGTAAACTAGGGAGGAAACACAAAGGAAATATAGTTGATCAAGGATGGGAGTAGGGATGAAAGGAAAGCTGGTTGTGGGAAAAGTAAAAGAAAAAGAAGTAAGGTAGAAGGTGATCATAACTGTTGGGGTGGTATAGCAGAGACAGGTTATATCTAAGAGGAAAGCCCAGTTGGAGGGTATTATGACTGAAGAGTGAAGGTGGTGACCGGGTTGACTTAAGAGCAAGGTTACCTTAGGCCCCTAGTGTAAAGCAGAACTCCGGACGGCCGCACTCCGATTAAACCTTTTTTTTTCAATACATTTTTATTCAGTTTTTCAATGGAATACAGCAAGTTATAACATAATACATAATACGGCAGGTTACAAAGTTCTGAATCGTGCAGGAGATATAAACCATGATAAATTGGTAAATTTAGATGTACTCATACTTAGTGTGATTATAAGAGGTATGGAGATTTCAGAATACGTTGGGGTGTGCTATGTCATCAGTAATTTCCCTTACTTAAGGGGATGTGGTAGTAGTTTCTGTGGGAGTTGGTTCATGTTGGTCGTAGTTTATTGGGTCTTTGGGTATTTGTCCATATGTTCCACATTCGGTCGAAGGTATGCCCTTTACCGGAATTTATCGCTAGTAGGTGTTCGAGGGAGTGAGTCCTATTTACTAGTGTTTTCAAGTCAGATATATTTATGCTATTGGTGGATTTCCAGTTTTGTAGTACCAGGGTCCGGGCAGCTTGCAATACATGTGTGACCACAGGTCTGAGGATCTTAGGGAAGTTTTCTATGCCTACATGGAGTATGGCGAGTTCAGGTTTGGGTTTTGTTATGATCCCTGTTATGGATGATATTAGTCGGAAGGTTTGGTTCCAGAAACTAGTTAGGTTTGGGCAACCCTAAAATGTGTGTAAAAGATTACCAGTGAGTCCGCAATCTTTCCACCAGAGTGGAGAAGAGTCTGGAAAAATTCTTGATAGTCTACATGGGGTATATTGCCACCTGTTAGTGATTTTAAGTGTCATTTCAATGTGTATTTATTTGTAGTTCTCTTAACGCCATCTTCCATTGAGTGTCCTGAAAGGTGGTGTTAAGCTCGGATTCCCATTTTTCCATTTTTTTTGATTTTGTGAAGGTATCTTTCTCTTGTAGAATATTATTAAAAATAGTTATTCCTTTGCTATTTGAGTTGGATGTCTCCTAAAATTTCCATATACTTGGGGGAACTCGTAGGTCTACTAATGGGTGCGCTTTAAGAAATTGTAAGATCCTAGCGCATGTGAATTGTAGGTGGTGTGGGAGGTGATATTCTGTCATTAGCTGATTGATGGTCTTAGGGATCGTGTATTTGAAGGGGTGTCGTTGACAACATGGGCATTAGATCATCTAATACATTGATAGAAAGAGGGTGCTCTATTACTGGGAGTTTTGTGAAGTTGCGGCTAAGGATCAGTCTCAATGCTTGTATGGATATACTGATCGTTGGAGGTAGGTTTTTTGTGACCCATGGTATCCAGGAATCCACCACTAGCATTGATGTTAAGTCTTGCATTGGGCCAGTTCTTTTTTCTATATCTACCCATAGAGGTGTATTTTCTGTGTGGAACCAACTTTTCAGCTGGTTTAGTCTAACCGCCCACCAGTAATCACATGGTATACCTGCACCACCTATTCGTCTGTCCTTAATGAGGTTTACTCAGACACACCTCGTCTTCTTCCCCTTCCATATAAATTTCCACATGAGACTCGACAGAGCTTGAATGATGCGTGTGGGAATGCATATGGGTAATGCTCGATAAAAATATTTAGAAAAGATTTATGAAAGGATTAACATTTTGTAAGCAGCTACTCTTCCCATCCAGGAAATGTCTTTTTTTCCAGTTCTTTGAGTTGGTTCCCTATTTTTGATAATAGTGGGTTGAAGTTAGTTTGTGCTAAGGATGATGTGGATGCTGTTAGAGTTATTCCCAAATATTGTATTCCTTGATTTGACCATTTATATGGCATATCTCGTTCTAGTTTTTCCCGTACTTGCGTTGGCACTCTCATGTCTAGGATTAGGGATTTGCCATAGTTCACTTTGTAATACGATATTTCCCCGAATTTGGTTAGTATGTCGTGAGCTAGTGGAAGGGACTTAGAGGGGTTGGTTAGAAGTAATATCACATCGTCAGCAAAAAGGTTGATGATGTGTGAATGAGGTTTGATGTGGAAGCCTTCAATTCCTGGATGGGAGCGTATCGCCTCAGCTAGTGGTTCGATCATAAGGTTAAATATACAGGGTCATAGGGGGCAGCCCTGGCGAATCCCATAGGTAACCTCAAAGGTTTGTGACAAGAAGCCAGAGGTATACACTTGAGCTGTCGGGTGTGAATATAAAGCAAGCAAAGTGTTTAGGATTGAGCCCTGGAAGCCATATTTGGATAATACTTCAGACATGTATCCCCAGTGGACTCTGTCGAACACCTTCTCCGCATTTATGGATAGTAGCAGAGAAGGCGTTCGAGAGCTTTCAGCATGATGAACAATATTGATTACTCTTCTTGTTGCGTCCGAGGTCTGTCTCCCCCTCACAAAGCCCATCCAGTCAAGTTTGATTAATGCTGGGATAATTTTGTGCATTCTCTCTGTAATGAGTTTGGCGTATGTTTTGATATCGGTACTAAGTAGTGATATTGGCCTAAAATTGGCCGGAGAATCAGGTGTTTTTCCCGGTTTTGATAGAGTAATAATGTATGCTCTCAGCATCTCAGAGGGCAAGGTTGAGGTTGTGGCTGCTTCTTGAAACATTTTTTGCATGTGAGGGGATAGTATATTTTTAAAGACCTTGAGGTATTCATTGGAGAACCCATCTGGTCCCGGAGATTTCCCATTTGGTAGGGAGGTTATTATCTTTTCAATCTCAGTTATTGAGAATGGGGCGTTCAGGAGGTCTAATTGGGATGGAGACAGTGAAGGAAGCTGTATGCTTTTAAGGAAGTTTTGTATATTGTCAGATGAAGGTTGTGGTGTTGTCTCGTCTTTGTGTAGATTATAAAGGGAACTATAAAATTATGCGAATTGATCGGCTATCTCATGCGGATTTATAACTTTATGTCCTGATTTGGGGTGTGTGAGGAATGCTATTTTTGTTTTGGTTCGCACAGCTTTGAGTCTATTTGCTAAGTACTTCCCTGCTCTGTTGGAGTTAGCATACGAGTTTACTCGGAGACTTCTCACATATTTGTCATAATCATGAGTTAAGTGTTCTCTAAGGCGCTCCCTGAACGTAAGCTCCGCTGATGTTTGGGTGTTGGGTGTTTGTTAAGGTTCTCTAGTTTGTGAATTTCTGATAGCAAGGAATTCAGGGTGGTGTTGTATTGTTTTTTTTCTTTGGCTCCTATTTGGATAAGGATGCCTCTAATAAATGCCTTGTGGGCATTCCATAGAGTGTAAGGATTTGAGACTGATTGTTCATTGTTTTGAAAGAATTCTCTGAGATGCTGAGAGATTTGGTGAAAGAATTTTGTCTCTAGGATAATTTTGTTATTACACCGCCATATGGACGAGGAGAGGGGGGGGACATCCCTTTTTGCTATCTGCAATGTAATGGCTGCATGATCTGACCACTGAATAATCTGTATTTGCGCATCTGTGATTTTTTGGAGTAGCCACTTGTCTGTTAAGAACATGTCTATACGTGAGTACGTTAAGTGTCTGTGGGAGTAGAAGGTGAATTTCTTTTCGTTGTGTGTGCATCTCCATGGTCGTACAAGTCCTCAGAGTGGAGAAGATTTTTTAGGGTGCCTGAGCAGAGTCTCCTTTTCCCAGTTGTGTCAATACTAGCGTCCACTATTGTGTTGAAATCCCCGCATACTATCAGGTTTCCGTATTTGATAGGTGTGATGCATTTAAGAACTTTCTTCACAAAGTGAATTTGATGTGAGTTAGGGGTGTAGACAGATGCTATAGTGTAGGGTTGGGCATTGATATCCCCTGTGATTACATTGTACCATCCTTTTTCATCAATAATGGTTTGTTTCAATTGGAAGGATAAGGAACTCCTTATGGCCAACATTACACCACCCTTTTTGTGATCTGGGGTGTTGGCAAAGAAGGTATATGGGTATTCCTTGTGGCTGCAGTGGGGAGCTTTGCCTGCTTGGAAATGGGTTTCTTGTATGCAAAGAATGTAAATTTTCTGCTTTAAGGCTTCTGCCCACATGGCGTGCCTTTTTGCTGGGTGATTTAGGCCCTTTATATTAAGTGGTAAGCACTTTATTACCATTGGTAATTGGTGGGAGGTCTAGTGTGATGTGTGGCTGAGTACTCACTGTTCAGGAGTACATCTTCCATGTTCTGGAGTGCTGATGGTGTCCGACTGATGGAGGTTTCTAAGGTTCCAGAGTTGGTTTTTGGCTCTGCACTTTTTTTGCGTAGAATACCTTGTCCCTATAAATGTTACTGCTGCATAGAACAAATATAAAATGTAAGATAAAGTCTTTTATACAAAACAAAGGCTGAAACGACAAGCCCTTAAAAAAGAAGGGATCTCTGAATGCTTAGTCTCTCTGTGGGAGAGAGATGTAGTGGGTTGATGAAGTTAGGGGCCCCCAACTGGGTTCTTTTTTGCTGAGCGCTTGTGGGAAACTACTTTCCACTTTACTTGTATGTTAGCCACTTTGTGCACCTGTGCTGGGGCTGGATGCTGGTCTGGAATAATGTTCCAGAGTTTGAGGGCTGTTATGCCCTCTTCCAGGGAGGTGATGTTTTTGGTTGTGCCGTTAAAAGTGACCATTAGCGTAGCTGGGTACTTCCATTTGTGCTGGATGTTGTGGTTTCTGAGGACCTTCGTAATGGTCGCTAGGTTCCTGCGACGCTGCAGTGTATGTCTAGATAGGTCTGGCAAGAGGTGTATTGAGGAGTAAGCCAGGGGCAAGCTATTGAGGTTGCGTGACGCCTGCATAATTTGTTCTTTAATATGGTAGAAATGAACCCTCAGGAGGACATCCCTAGGGGTTTCTTGCGGGAGGAATGATGGATTAGGTAGCCTGTGGATTCTGTCCACTAGCAGGTCTTGAGGGGTTAAGGTAGGTATTAGCGAGGAAAATAATGCCTCAGCGTATTGGAGGAATTGTGTGGGGGGGATCAATTCTGGAATTCCCCTTATCTTAACCACTTAAGGACCGGAAGGATTTCCAACTTTAGTTAGGACCGGAGCCCTTTTTTCAATTTGGCACTTCGCCCTTCAAATGGTAATTGCGCGGTCATGCAATGCAGTACCCAAACGAAATTTGCGTCCTTTTTTTCCCACAAATAGAGCTTTCTTTTGGTGGTATTTGTTCACCACTGCGCTTTTTAATTTTTGCGATATAAACAAAAATATAACAGAAATTTTGAAAAAAAATGATATTTTCAACTTTATGTTATTACAAAAATACAATAAACTAAATTTTAGTCATAAATTTTTGCTAAAATGCATTCAGCCACATGTCTCGGGTAAAAAAAAAAGCCAAATTGCGTATATTTATTGCTTTGCGCAAAAGTTATAGCGTCTACAAACTAGGGTACATTTTCTGGAATTTCCGCAGCTTTTATTTTATGACTGCCTATCTCATTTCTTGAGGTGCTAAAATGGAGGGGCAGTACAAAACCCCCCCAAATGACCCCATTTTGGAAAGTAGACACCCCAAGGAATTTGCTGAGAGGCATGTTGAGTCCAT
>BLSH010102629.1:0-11511 GCA_018402905.1 Glandirana rugosa
GCATACCAGCTGGTATTATACCCCAGTTTGGTTGCACCAATTTTACCCACTTGTTCCTGACTACCATTGCCTGTCCTGGCTGTCCATATACCTGCGGATCACGGCACGAGGAAGCGAGCTGGTAGCACCATTATTTGACTTTAGGCCGGGCCTGTGGACCACGGCTAAAGAAATGGGTAGAGAGGAGCTGCACAAATCTCCACCTCCATTGTATACATGGGCATAGCAAAGGGGGTGGAGTCAGGAGCCAAAGAGGGTGGCTAAATGAAGTTTCACCTAGGGTGTCAAAATTCCTTGCACCATCCCAGGTTCAGATTCACTACCAAGCTGTCCTGTCTGTGTCTATTGACGCAGGGGTATTGCTAGGTGAGGAAAAGACCAGGGGCTTCAGCCTGAAGATATATTTGATAACCCCCCACCCACATTTAAAATTAAGCCCCACCCACCTTTAAATTAACCCGTTATGACACATGAGGAGTAGATGGTGAAGAGGAGATCTCTCTGGGGTCTCCTCTATTAATACCCCAGGGGTGATATGTAATGATGATGTATGTACAGAATATAGGGAGTTGTCCTTACATCCAGTATATGGGGGGTGTCCCTTGTCTCCCTCATACATACCCCCTGTACATTGGGAGAAGCTGCTTCCTGACGCTGTGTCCCATGGAAATGATTTCCCTTTAATTCTCAACCCCACAGACAGTGACAGGTGACTATTACAAAGTAAGGGTAACTTTTCTCCAGGCCAAGTGTCCCCATCAGAACATTTCCCCTCTCCTCAAATCCCATGAAAGCTGGGTTAGTCCCAGACGTGAGTGTTGCAGCCAAAGCTGCTTTTCTTATATTCACAAGGCTTTTTATTTATTGATTTATTTCTTCTTTTTTATGTTTACCACAGTAAAAACTTTTTCCTGGCAGTCACGCTTCTTATGCAGGTTGGTGCCTTAAAGAGGAACCTCACCCTGGCAAACTTCTCCCCTCCTGCTGTTCAGCACCGCCATCTTGAAATGTCCTGCATGTGCACAAATGTGGCACAGGTGTCTTCCAGGTATATGGGAAATAAAACAGACCCGCGGCATGTCTACACATGTGCAGGGGTATTCCTGCACATGGGCTGCATGAGAGGTGTGACAGAAAAAAAACTTTTGTTTGGGCAAAGAATGAAAAATCAGCTTGGGCAAATATAAAAGAAAATAAAAAGTTGTGATAAAAAGTAGCTCTGGATGCAATACTCACGTCCTTTGCTACGCTGCTCCCCATTATCTATCTGCCCATTGAGCAGGAAGACAGCAGCGGGAGCACATCACTGGATCTGATGGGGCTCAGGTAAGAATAACCACTTACCTAGTGAGAAATTTTGCCCCCTTCTTGCCCAGGCCAATTTTCAGCTTACAGTGCTGTCACATTTTGACTGACAATTGTCCAGTCATGTATATGGATTTTTTTATAATATGTTTCACACAAATAGAGCTTTCTTTTGGTGGTATTTAATCATTATTATTATTTTTTTTTTTTTTTTGGCTAAACAAATGAAAAAACAAAAGTTTGAAAAAAAAATAGTCCTTGGTTTCCCATATAACATATGGCAAATGGGTAATTTCTCCTCTTTACTGATGTGCACTGATGAGGTGGCACTGATATTCAATGTTAGGTGGCACTAATGGGGTCTAATAGGCAGCACTGAAGGGCACTCATGTGCACTGATGAGGAGGTACTGATAGGCACCACTGATGGGCACTGTTGGTACTGACACATGATCACATGGTAAAGGGCCATTTTGATTGGCCCTTTACCCCAATCTGTGATCAGCTGTGTCAAAAAAAAACAAAAGCAATCACAGAGTGCACTGTGTTAGAGGTGCTGCGGTTCTGGGAGGACGTCAATAGACATCCTCACATAAATAGACCTCGCATGTGAAGTGTGTTTGGCAATTACATGTGTGCAGAACCTCCACATTTCACAATTTTGCATGAGTCATGGGGGGCCTTGTGGGCACTTATTTATTTAATTCTTAATAGTTTTAATATTTTTAGTCCCATTAATTTTAAAAAAAAAAAAAAATATTTATAATAATTAAATGCTATTAACCACTTGCCGACGGCTGATCGGCAAATGACGGCGACAAAGTGGCTCTGTAACGCGAATCGCCGTCATACGACGGCGGCCGCGAGATCGAGCCTAGTGAGCGCGCGCCGCCGGAGGCGCGCCCGCGCGCTCACTGTGTTCGGGGAGGGCCAGGGAGCGGGTGCGGCGGAGTCGATCTCCGCCGGCCACCCGCGATGCCCCCCCGGAGTGGAAGAACGGAGGTTCGTGTATGTAAACACGGACCTCCGTTCTGTGAAGGGGGAAGGGCTGTGATCACAGCCTTCCTGTACAAGGAGGATGTGACCACTTCGCTTCCTCAGCTAGGGCAGTCCCCCCACAGTTAGAACACGCCCAGGGAACACAGTTAACCCTTAGAGCGCCCCCTGCAGGTTAACCCCTTCACTGCCAATGGCATTTACACAGTAATCAGTGCATTTTTATAGCACTGATCGCTGTATAAATGCCAGTGGTCCCAAAAAAGTGTCAAAACGTTCCGACATGTCTGCTGAAATATCGCAGTACCGCTAAAAATCGCAGATCGCTGCCATTACAAGTAAAAAATAAAAAATAACCCCAAAAATGAATTCTCATCATCCGTAAACGCGGCCACTTTTGCGCAAACCAATCAATAAATGACGATTGCAATTTTTTTTATCGCAAATATGAGGAAGAATATAAATCGGCCAAAAACGGTGAAAAAAAAAATGCTTTTTTGTATTTTTTTTTTGGATTTGCATTTTAGGAAAAAGTAAGAAATGTTTTTGCAAAATTGTCGCTCTTCTTTTGTTTATAGCGGCGATCAGAAATGACGCAGAGGGGATCAAATACCACCAAAAGAAAGCTCTGTTTGTGGGAAAAAAAGGACGCAAATTTTGTTTGGATACAACGTCGCACGACCGCACAATTGTCAGTTAAAGCGACGCAGTGCCAAATCGCAAAAAGGGCTCCGGTCCTAAAGCTGGAAATCCTTCCGGGGCTGAAGTGGTTAAAAGGGATGAAAAACATCATGTTTGAGATAACATAGCAATTGACAGGTAATCTTTATGTACCAAACCTATCCTCTGGCCTCCAAAACCTCTAATCAAACCGTGGGTTTCTTCCACCAAAAAAATCCAGTGGCTGTTTAGCTGCTGAGATTATTTTGCATTAATATTAATCACCTTTTGAAAATATTAAGACCAGAATCATGGATCCTAGTATAACCACCTGAAAACTAGGTCATTTATATATACGTCTGGTGGTATTTTATACAATTTAAATTAAGGCATTAATAAATACCGTAATCACTATATAGCATTAGGGGTGTGATCTTCCTCTTCCACTGGTTGCACCCCATGGTCGCTGGCAGAGTCTTGTTCATTTGATGGTTAGTGTAACACTGCACATTAACCACTTCAATACCAGGCACTTAGAACACTTCCCGCCCAGACCAGTTTTCAGCTTTCAGTGCTTTCACAATTTGAGTGACAATTACACAGTCATGCTAGACTGTATCCAAACACATTTTTTATCATTTTTTTTCTCACAAATAGAGCTTTCTTTTGGTTTGGTGGTATTTAGTCCCCGCTGGATTTTTTATGTTTTGCGAAAATTTTGAAAAAAAAAAACTTTTTTTTTATTTTGTACTGTAAAATTTTGCAAAAAAGTAATTTGTCTTCATAAATTTGGGCCAAAATGTATATTGCTACATATCTTTGGTAAAAATAACCCAAATTGGTGGATATTATTTAGTCTGTGTGAAAGTTATAGAGTCTACAAACTATGGTGCAAATCACTGAAAATTGATCACACCTGATGTACTGAAGGCCTCTCTCATTTCTTGAGACACTAAAGCCCTGTACACACGGTTCGACGATCGTGTTGAAACGTATGTTGGCTGTTGTATGTAGCATACTGACTGCACTACACGATCGTACGACCGGGGAAAGAACGTTCAGGTGCATGTAATTAGCATCCAGCCATTCCTGACTTTGGAGCATGCGTGTTTTGCACAATACAACTTTGTTGTACCAACTGCTCTGTACACACGATACAGCGGTCGTATGAGAGCTTGTTGGTACGACCAAGTTTTCTATTCTGCTCATACAACTCCCTTGTACGACCGTCGTATGTTCGACTGTTCAAATCGCGCATATGAACGATCGATTTAGCATACAACGGTCGTGAGTACGACCTGTTGTATGCGATCGTCGAACCGTGTGTACGGGGCTTAACAAGCCAGGAAAGTACAAATACCCCCCAAATTACCCCTTTTTGGAAAGTGGACATTCCAAGGTATTTAGTAAGGGGCATGGTGAGTTTTTCACGGTTTCATTTTTTCCCACAATTCTTTGCAAAATTATGTTTTTTTTAAATTTAGTTTTTTTCACAAAATTGTCGTAACAGGTTATTTCTCTCACATGGCATATGCATACCACAAATTACACCCCAAAACACATTCTACTACTCCTCCTGAGTATGGCAATACCACATGTGTGGGATATTTTCACAGCTTGGCCACATAGAGAGGCACAACATGCAGGGAGCACTATCAAGTGTTCTAGGAGCGTAAATTACACATCTCATTTCACAACCACCTATTACACTTTTGAAGGCCCTTGAACACCAGGACAATGGAATTACCCACAAAATGACCCCATTTTTGGAAAACTAACACCCCAATGTATAATCTGTGAGGCATAATGAGCATTTTGAACGGTTCATTTTTTTCCAGAAGTTTTTGGAAAATGTGGGAAAAAAATGAAAACACATTTTTTTTTTACACAAATTTGTCCATTTATAAAATATTTCTAACACATAGCATGCACATAGCTAAATTGACACCCCAAAATCCATTCTGCTACTCCTGAGTATGGTGATACCTCATGTGCGAGACTTACACAGGCTGGCCACATACAGAGGCCCAACATTGAAGCAGCACCGTCAGGCATTTTAGAAGCACAAGTTGCATATCTAATTTCTGAACCACTTATTACACTTTTGAAGGCCCTGGAGCACCAGGACAATGGAATTACCCACAAAATGACCCCATTTTGGAAAGTTAACACCCCAACGTATAATCATATTGAGGCCGGCCCAACATCCAAGTAGCACTTCCAGGCGTTCTAGGAGCATAAATTACACATACCATTTTCTGACTACCAATCACATTTATGAAGGCTCTTCATATTTTTAACACATAGCATGTACATACCAAATAACAAAAGATTACCTGTGGTTTTAGTAGTGCAGTGGTCCACAGAGGAGGGCATCAGTCCAGGCAGCAGGCAGGGATGTGGTCAGCGACAACAAAAGCAATTGTCCATAGTACATGCAGAAATACTGTCAGTACAGCCAAAGCATTGGTCCAGGTAGCAGGCAGAGATGTCAAGGCAGAAACACTATCCATAGTCAGTAGAGGCAGCAGGCAGAGATATGGTCAACACAGCCAAGGCATTGGTCCAGGCAGCAGGAAAAAACATGGTCCATAAAGTCCTGGGTCATTACAGGTAGCAATATGGTCAGCACAGCCAAAGTATTGGTCCAGGCAGCAGGAAGAAACATGGTCCAGATAGTCCTGGGTCATTACAGGCAGCAATATGGTCAGCACAGCCAAAGTATTGGTCCAGGCAGCAGGAAGGGCCATCAAGCTTAGGGCCAGGAGGGCAGGGGTAGAGGCTTCTCCCACCCAAAGGCTTTGAAGCCTCCGGGAAACCAAACCCTGTTCTAGAACACAGAAAACCAAACACTGGTTTTCTATACTCTGAACGCTTTCTGGAGCCCCTCACACATGTGAGACCCCTGTGTACTAATGTATAAGGGCAAAAGATCAGTCCAAGTGGCAGGCAAAAACATGGTCAATCAACAGGCCAAGGTCATACACGTGGAAGTCAGAAACGTGGTTTGAAACGGAAGGCAAAGACATTGTTGGTAAACATGCCAGGGTCAGTTAACGTTGAGGTCAAAAACATGGTTTGAAATGGCAGGCAAAGACATTGTCGGTAAACAGGCCAGGGTCAGTTAAAGTGGTAGCAAGCAAATGATCCACACAGGTATTTGAAACGGGAAATGGCAGTCTAAAGTCTATATTGGGAACTAATACGTGATTTGTGTATGGTCATTTTTGAAACAATGTCCGATGCACAGGCCAGGTTGGGAAGGACAGTCGGGGCAATAATATGTGGTATCTCTTCTGATTCCTCTGCTGGAGCATACATGGCATCTCTTCTGTCGTCTTCTGCCGGATTCTGTGGGGGGGATGGGATAATGTTGCTCGTGGAGTCGACTCACACTGTCGGAGCGAATACTTTCTGGGACGGGTCCTTGCTGATAAATGAGGGCAGTAATATTTTTTTTTTTTGTACTTGAAGTAGGTGAGGGATTGGTTTTCGGAGGATTTTTGGCAACACACAAACAAATTATACATGGCCATATGGAAAAGGTGAAATGCGGCTTTCTTATACCAAAAACGGGACTTGCGGGTAGATAAATAGGGCTGT
The DNA here is from genome assembly GCA_018402905.1 of Glandirana rugosa. Lineage (NCBI taxonomy): Eukaryota > Metazoa > Chordata > Amphibia > Anura > Ranidae > Glandirana > Glandirana rugosa. The sequence continues at coordinate 6,564 of BLSH010102629.1, forward strand.
GCCATTTGGTCGTTTAAATCCACCCCCCCACAATGAATAGATTGTAATCGTGGACGCACTTGGGCTTTACAACGGGGCCATGTCTTCTTTGGATCTCCACCGAGTTGTTATCGTGGATAGTGGAGATGATGTAGACATCTTTTTTGTCCCTCCACTTCATGGCCAATACCTCTTCATTCCTCATGAAGGTCGATTCCCCGTTTTGTAGCTTTCGGGTAATGAGATTTTTCTGGGAAGCCCTTTCTGTTTTTCTTGAAGGTGCCACAGGCCAGAATTTTCTTTTGATAAAGATGGCGAAATAGGGGCAGGCTGGTGTAATAATTATCCAAGTATAGGTGGTGTCCTTTTTCAAAGAGGGGGTATGCCAGCTCCCAGACAATCTTCCCACTGGTCCCAATATATGTGGGGCAATCACGGGGCTGGAGTTGGGAGTCTTTACCTTCGTAAATTCTGAAGGAGTACACATAGCCAGTAGGTCGATCGCACAACTTGTTAAGTTTTACTTCATACCTGGACCTCTTGCTGGGTATATACTGCTTGAAATTCAGACGGCCAGTGAAATGGATGAGGGACTCATCCACACAGATATTTTTATCTGGGATTAAAACTTGGGCGAATGTCTGTGAAAATGAATAAATTATGGGGTGTAACTTATTTAATTTGTCATGGTTGGGGTGATTTCGGGGAGGGCACTGCAAATTATCAGAAAAATGGAGGAAACGCATTATCATGTCGTATCTTGTCCTGGACATTACAGCTGAGTATATGGGCATGTGGTGGATTGGGTGGGTGGACCAATACCCATGGAGTTAATTTTTTTGTGTAATGCCCATATTCAGTGTGAGGCCCAAAAATATTTTTAATTCTTCTAGTGTCAGACGTCGCCAATGGAACATGCGGGCATAAGATGAAGTGGGATTGGCAGCTATGAATTGTTCTGAGTACAGATTGATAGAAAAAATGGGGTTAAAAAGAGGAGCAGTGACCCTGTTCTTACATATTGTGTAAGATCCTCATTGCCGGCTCACCCTATAATCAGGGTGGGGTACCCAGAACCAAAATACAAGCAAGACAAAAAATGGTTTCCCGCTCCCAGGTGCGGGAAGAGGCTCCAAAGGGAACACACCGCAGCTTATGGAGTGATCAATTAAACACTTTATTGAAAATACAGGGAAGGAGTTATTGAGAAAGGACAGACCAAACCACAAGATAAAACCTTAAGACAACGTTGCCATAAGAAACTAAAAAAACAGTAGCCCGGGCTCACAGTCATATCCCAATGCACACCCCATTCAGACCAGATTACTATATTAAACCAGTTATGGATATAATAACCAGCAAGGTGAAATTGATCAATGGCCAGTAGAAAAAAGTGGGGGGGGGGGGGCTCAGTAGCACATGTATGTGATCTTGCTGGTAAGTGGTGGTATTCACACCGCTAATGTAGTTAGAGAGTAAGCTGGAGAATGTCTGGAGATGGTGGCCCTATTGCAGCTGAGCGTGCATCAGGTGGGGATGAATGGAACATTGGAGTGGGAGGGGGTGGTTATTGGTGGGTGTATAGGCAAAATACACCTTGCTGCACAGATCATGAGGGTGATGCACACATCAGGAAACAGTCCCATAGGGTGATCTCACCCAGTCCTATTGAGGTGCCATTCCTCCCTGTGTAAATTCACCCAGCTCACTATTCCTCCCCATCATGGACACACATCAGGTAGAAACTGAATAGTTAAATAAGAGGCAGAGAGTGAGCAGTGGATGGCTGTGAGTAGGTAAACAAGATATGCTTAGCTGCACAGATAACGGAGCCAATACACAGCTAGGGACAAAGTCCCATAGAGTGATCTCACCCAGTCCAGTGAATATGCCGTCCTCTGTGATAAGCCATGCAGTTCACATTTCCTCCTTTGTAGTTCTGAATCAAATGTGAAAGTAAGATAAGGTCCTCAAGCTGAGAAGCAAGGAACTGAGGTGTAATCAGATCCACAGTAGCTGCTTAAACAGCGTTGTCTTCCAGTGCCTGTGTGTGTAAACCATCCACCGTGCATGCAGGCTATAACAGGGGAAAAACCAGATAGGTGTGCGGCAACAAAGCTGGTAAAAAGCCGCCCAGGGAAGGCTGGAGATGCCGGGGCTACAGATGTCACATGGTTAGATTACATCTATGCATTTCGCCCACTTCCGGTCACGTGGGCTTCCTCAGGATACCGAAGAGAGTCATTTGGGGGATTCTTAAAGGGCCATAAGTCTCCACCCCTTACATTCACATCCTCACTTCTCTCGGTACAAAATAATCATTTAGCATGGAGCATATTAGTACAGAAATAGTATTACAGTGTGCAAACTGTGCAGGGAAATGCAGTGAAATATTAGTGTGTATATAAAGCAAATCTTCACCAGTCAAGCCACACTTCACTGCCAAAACAATGCACAGGGACCAAAATAGTGTAAAATCCTCAGCCAATTAAAATTTAATGAAGGCGGCAGACACAGGAGTGGTCTATTTATGCAGATCAATCTACATTGAGGATATTAATAGTCTGCTTAAAGGGACATGCCCATATGTACATCTATTAATTCAAAATTAGGATCAAAGTCTCAGATTACGAGTGTATTAATTTAATACACCCCCATAGATGTTTAGGGGTAAAGGAACACCTGCAGATTACATTCGGTATTGAGGCCCTTGGGAACCAAAGTCTGCAATCAAAATATCCATTCCTTTTCCTTCCGCAGGAGGGCCTTATCAAAGTCCCCCCCTGCAGTTGGAAAGTGTAAGTACAAGGAACCCCTTGACCCTCCATCCACCTGGGGATGAATTGTGGAATTGATCAAAATGCTGAGCAATAGGGGTGCGTGGGGCGGTCTCATTATGTCTAGGTGGTTTGATGCTGTTCAGATGTTCACCGATTCGGATGCGTAATTTTCTCCTGGTCTTCCTAACATATAATTTTCTACAAGGGCACTCCAACATATAGAGGACCCATGAGGAAGAACAATTAATAAAGTGTTTGATGTCAAAAGTTTTATGCCCATCACCATCAGTAAATTTGTTTGATCGTTCAACATATGGGCATATATTGCAATGTCCACACGGGAACATACCAGTGGGGCGAGGTTTCTCCGTCAGCCAATCAGAAGGTGGTGGGGTGCGAACAAACTCTGAGCGCACCAGTCTATCCTTTAGGTTATCTGCCCTCCTGGAAACCAGGAGGGGACGGGGCCCAACAATCTCAGATAGACCCTGTGATCTAGTTAGGATGGGCCAGTGTTTGGTTAGTACGGCCCTGACCTCATTCCACTGGGATCCGTATCTAGTAATGATACATACGGGTGGGTTCTGTGACGGGGGATCTCCCAATGGTTTGATTTGTAATAACTCGCTACATTTTGTAGTCGATGCCCTTTTACGGGCCAGTTTAATTGATTTGTGGGAGTGCCCCCTCCTCCTGAACCGCCCATAAAGATCCTCAGACTCCAAACGGAACTCAGCATCTGTGGAGCAGTTCCTGCGAATACGCAAGAACTGGCCCACGGGTATATGCCCCTAACCAATGAGGGAGGGTGATAAATAGATGCCAGTAAGAGAGAGTTAGCAGCCATCTTCTTCCTATATGTCTTTGTCTCCAAACTCCCATTAACGATTGAGATGGATAAATCAAGGAAGGATATTGTTTTAGGGTCACAAATGTATGTGAGATGGATGTTTCTGTCATTATGGTTGAGTTCAGACATGAAGGTCTTTAGCTCTGCCACCGAACCACCCCACAATACCAAAATATTGTCGATGTACCTCAGCCACAGCCGTACGTGGTGGAGGTACATCGGCGAAGGGTAAACGAGGCACAACCCCCATAGGCCCAGGTGTAAACAGGCATACGCGGGCGCCCATGGAGGTGCCTCTAATTTGCCAGTAGCTCACTCCCAGGAACTAAAAACAGTTTTGAGTTACTACAAACTCAGATTGCGTACAGATTGGTTTGGTCCACCATACTATAGCAATTCAGGGGTGAAAAACAAAAATAGTCCAATGGGGCAAAATTTGTGGTGTCAACCTGCACACCTGGTTGTCCAGTGAAATTGGGGACTATTGCAGATCCTGAGTTGGCGGGCAACCACAGGGGGTTTGCCAGGGCATCGGGTAGGAAGGACTGGGCCCGGGCACGGATTAGGGTTCTTGAGGTTGGGCGTGTAGTTCCAGTGCTAGTACTGGGCTCCTCTTCCTGGGGTCTGGTGCTGCTGGTGGTGGGCAGGTCTTCGGTTCTTGGGCCTAATCGTCTCATTCTTTTAGGAGGGGGGCGGTTTCTTCAGCTGAATCGGACTCTGATCCACTGCCCTCTATTGGCTCATACTCTGAACCAGAATCGTTTGATGAGAGCTCCCCGCTGCTCTCACCATCCGACATGGCAAGAATTCCATACGCCTCCTCAGGGGTATATCCTCTTTGAGACATGATAGTGGGCCTGGTGAATATACTGATGACAGTACTGATGGGTGGCGGTATTGGTGGTGGACCTGCGTTTAGCGGTACCAGTATCTGTACTGGTGGCTGGCCTGTGTGGCGGTACTGGTGGCTGATCTGGTGATACGGGTGGCTGCACTGGTAGCGGATTTGTTTAGTGTTACCGGTGGCGGTACTGGGGGCTGGCCTGTGTGGTGATATTGATGGCTGTTCTGGTAGCGGATCTTTTTAGTGGTACCAGTGGCGGATCTGGTGATACTGTTTTTGGCTTAGTGGTAACGGTGGCTGGCCTGTGTGGTGATACAGATGGCTGTTCTAATAGCAGATTCTGTTTAGTGGTACCGGTGGCGGTACTGGTGGCTGGCCTGTGTGGCGGTACTGTGTAGCGGTACCGATGGCGGTACTTGTGGTGACAGATGGGCTGTTGACAGATCCTATGGTACTGGTGACAGGTCCTCTTTATTGGGCGGTGTGTCCGGTCGG
>BLSH010102671.1:0-25490 GCA_018402905.1 Glandirana rugosa
CGCAGGGCGGGAATCCGACGCATGCGCAGTACGGATCGGGATTTTCGTGACACAACTGCGCATGCGCCGGGCGGGAATCCGACGCATGCGCAGTACGGATCGGGATTTTCGTGACACAACTGCGCATGCGCCGGGCGGGAATCCGACGCATGCGCAGTACGGATCGGGATTTTCGGGACACAACTGCGCATGCGCCGGGCGGGAATCCGACGCATGCGCAGTACGGAACGGGATTTTCGGGACACAACTGCGCATGCGTCGGGCGGGAATCCGACGCATGCGCACTACGGATCGGGATTTTCGGGACGCTACTGCGCATGCGCCGGGCGTGAATCCGACGCATGCGCAGTACGGATCGGGAATTTCCGGACGCTAATGCGCATGCGCCGGGCGGGAATCCGACGCATGCGCACTACGGATCGGGATTTTCGGGACACAACTGCGCATGCGCCGGGCGGGAATCCGACGCATGCGCAGTACGGATCGGGAATTTCGGGACTTTATTTTTTTTTTTATGCCGTTCTGTGCTCCTGGGGTTACAATAGAAAAAATGGAGATATTAAAGCAACCAAATTTCACAGCAATCCCCACGTAAGAGGGAGAAGGGTGACGAGTGGGCAGTTGGTGTTGCTGCTGCTAATTGTGCAGGAAAAGAACAACGACCCCTCCGTGCCTCATAGGAATTCATTGATGCAGGGCACACAGAGTACAGCACAGGGCACACAGAGTACAGCGCAGGGCACACAGAGTACAGCGCAGGGCACACAGAGTACAGCGCAGGGCACACAGCTTACAGCGCAGGGCACACAGAGTACAGCGCAGGGCACACAGCTTACAGCACAGGGCACACAGAGTACAGCGCAGGGCACACAGCTTACAGCACAGGGCACACAGAGTACAGCGCAGGGCACAGAGTACAGCGCAGGGCACAGAGTACAGCGCAGGGCACAGAGTACAGCGCAGGGCACACAGAATACAGTTCAGGGCACACTGCGTACAGCACACTGCGTAGAGCGTACAGCACAGAGCACACTGTGTAGAGCGTACAGTGCAGGGGACACAGTGTACAGCACAGAGCACTTTGCGTGGAGTGTACAGCGCAGGGCGTAGAGCGTACAGCGCAGGGCGTAGAGCGTACAGCGCAGGGCACAAAGCACAGAACGTACAGCGCAAAGTACACAGCATAGAGTGTACAAGCACTAAAAAACACATAGGTGTGAACCAAGCTTTTGGAAGGATTCAAATCAATGGACAGGGTTGATATCTGTTACTGTTAAAAAAAAAAAAAGACAACTGGAGGCAAATAAACCATTTAATTTCTTTATTTTTAATAATATGAGAGTGCAACATACACAAGACTGTCTCAAAGCAGCACTATTTAACAGGAGCAAGAAAATAAACTTATGAAAAAAACTCACAATTATTTATTCTTTACTAAAATCTAGACCTACGTAAAGCAGATTCTGCTGCGATCAACAGAGTGAGGATCCCACTGGTCCTTCGTGTGACTGTGAAAGTCTCGCTTTCTAATTAACGGAGCCTCCCGGGGTCTCATTTCCCAGACTGAGCACCAGCAGGTGTGGGGTGCAATGCACATCCAGCCCTGCTCTTCTGCTAGAACAAAGGGTTGGCAACCTTTTCCACATTAAAAGGTCATTGTATAAAATGAATATGTGAAACATCCACACAACCAGGATAAACAATCGCCGCACTGCCTCCAATAGGTGTAGTTCCTTTATCGTCAGCCCTACCTAGTGGCCACAATGCTTTTTTTTTTTCCAGAAATAGTTCAATCCATTAAAAAAAAATGTATTGTCTCCGCTAGATGGCACTGAAGATATAGGAACTACACATATTAGGGGAAGTACAGCAATTTTCAGTCAGTACAGATGTTTGTCAAACGTTTTATAGTTAGACCCCTAAGTGTAATGCACACCCAGCACTGCTATTCTGCTAGAACAGGGATTGGCAACCTTTTCCACATTAAGCGTTAATTTACAAGACATTAGCACATTAGGGAACAATAGCACACCATAGCCGCGTAGTACATTTTCAACTTTTGAACTGATAACGGCAGGCTAAACTTTACACGTGTAAATGAGGCTTAAAACATGTTCATATTTACAGTGAATGTGTACTGAACCACAGACTGGACTTAGGCCTCACTGAGATGTCCTAGAAGATCTAGACAATGGGTTCCTGGGGCAAGAATCTGCCTGCATCCATGGCTGGTCATTTGTCCCTAGCAGCAGGTAACTGCTGGACTTCTGGATGCATCTGAACAGCGGTGGACAGCTATGGTTGCTATCAGCTTGTCTTTGCTTTGTAGAGGCTTCTTAGCCACAGCCGTCCGCAACCACCTGGGATTCCAGCTGCAAGAATCCACAGATTCTAGCCGCAAGAATCCAATGTCCATCCAGCCTTTATAGAACGCATAAGTGATGCTTTACCGTTTCATTGCGGTCTTTGTCCCGGTCTTTCATAGCTTAGTTATGCTCAGTCTGGCCTGTAGAATGTTACCTTCAGCTGCACACACTTCTGAAAAATCTGTTGTAAGTTGGCTTTGTGATGGATTTAACACTGTCTCTGGGTCTGAAAATAGATCTGTTCGTACGCATAGGTGGATCCACATGCAAAAGTTAATTAAGACCCCCTTTTTCATACCTAAGAATTTGTTTGGTAAACCCAATACACTACTAACTAGATAGTATTTCATGATGTTGACTACCATTAGAAATATTTAATAATTTGGTAGACATGTGACTATGGTTCGTTCAAGTGCCACTGAAAATGGTTTTGTGTGCTCTGGTGCCTTTGGTTGCCGACCCCTGTGCTAGAAGTTTCTGCACCGATCACCGTGGAGTGATGCCAAAGGCTAGCGTATTCAAATGCTGGTTCTTGGGTGCCATTGACATTGAAGGTTTGCCACGCTTCCTGGCAGAAACAAGGCAAAGTCATTTTGCAGCAGGAGAAAGGAACCGTGATAATTATTGCGATGAAACCTGAATGCCCAAAATTACATGTTGAATTTAAAATGCATGAGCTGTGCAACTAAGGCCTCATGGGCATTGTTTAAACTTTTGTCTTTACAAGTGAGAAAGAGTAAGGCTAGGTTCACACTGCTGCGGTGCGAATTTTCTGCGAATTGAATACGACTGCGATGCAAGTTTTTTCAGTACAGACACAAGTGCGATTTCTGCATGTGTTGGTGCGAATCTACTGCAACGCTGTAGCTGGAGTTGGAGGGGGAAGCTATTGCAGTGATGTGAATGGGAGATTGCGTTTTCAATCCGTGTTCTATTGGAGCTGAATTCGGAACGCACAGCATCGCACACGGATCAAACTCGCACAGGACCCTTTTTCTTCACGGATTAGATTTGCAACGCATCAATGTGAACTGCACTGGTAGAACACTATGTTATTAGAGATGACTTGTGAATTTAATCTATCGCAACGCAATCTATTCGGAGTACAGTTCGCAGCAGTGTGAACCTAGCCTTAGAAAGAAAACGTTCCTATAGGCAGAGTTGCTATTGTCTTGATGAGTGGAGAACAGAGACCTGTTTACAAGAGATTACATATTAATGAAGGGTCCCTTATCTTTGGTATACAATCAGATACAGCAAGCACTTACAAAAGTAAGCTTGTTTAGCCATTTAGCTTTCTTGAAGCTTGTAAAGAAAACCTGTAATATGTTTCAGATATTGGAACTGCTATAGCTTTTTTTTTTAAGGTCCTCTTTATACTAGCTTCACTACTGATTCACTGACCCATAGACATTTGACCATTACAACTATATGAGCATGTTGGACATCGCATACCAACAATCATGGGCTCTAATAAGGAGCTGGTCCCCTCCTTTGCAGCTATAGCACCCTCTACTGCCCTGGGACTTTTCACAAGATTTAGAATGTATGTAAACTTGTGTCCATTCACACAAAAGAGCATTTGTGAGGTCATGTACTGATGTTGAATGAAAAGACCTGGCTTGCAATTGATGTTTCAAAGATGTTCAGTAGGGTTGAGGTCAGGGCTCTGTGTAGGCTACTCAAGTTCTGCCACACCAATCCAGTCACATTGTGTATTTATGGAGCTTCCTTTGTGGATAGGGCACAGAACAGGTTGTCCCCAAACTGTTGGAAGATCAGAACTGTATAAAATGTCCAAATATGCTGTAGCATTAACAGAAGCCTTCAATGAAAACACCTGAACTCAGTAATTTAGAGGGGTGTCTACATACCTTGGGCCATATAGATAGGTTTGATGGTCAGCTGTGCACAAACTTTTGGCCAAATAGTGTATATGGATAACAACTGATATGTACATGCTTGTTTCAGGCCAATGACTCACCAAGTATTGACAACCCTGAAGTGTGCATAATCGAATACCAGTTGGCCATGGTTGCTCCCATATGCCAGATTTCTTATAAACCAACCCTTATCTCCAATCTGGAAGTACTAAATAAAAATCTCTTAATGCTGGCTGTAGCATTAAACACGCTTTTTAGTAAGCTTAAACCAGCTCTTCGTAAGTGCTTGCGGAATCTGTTGCTCATTTATAGGCGAAGATTAAACGTTTTCTATCTATATGAGGCCTTAAAGTCACCAGCAACCTACTAAACTAATACACCGGAAAAAAAATGCTTTTGGTAGACTTGCATGTTAGATTCCCCTGAATAGTAACTAAAAATGACACAACTCATTAAATGGGGGCATAAGACCAAAGACAGGCTCCGTTTCTAACAGTCAATTAAACCCATGGTCACCTCGTTTCTTCTGTGTCATAAGTGCAGCAGATCCTTATTTCCTTCAAGGAAAGTGCCATTGATGACACACCAGCTCTTTCTGCAGAGGACACCTTCCCACCAGAAGGTATAAACCCCTAGAAAAGTCATCTCCCGTTGAGCCACTATTTCTTCTAACACAGTTTCACTGCTTGCTATTTAATTTTTTTCCACCATAGAGACTTGCAGCGTGCACTAGAGTTTTGCACGGCTGGTCTCTCAAATAGAGCAAAATAAAAAAAAAATGGAATGTCCCAAAATAATTGTGTTAATAAGTGCTATGCGTTATAATGGAAATGTGAGACACTAGATTTGTTGCCTTTTTTAAAATGATTTGAGTCCCATGAACAGGCAGAGGCTAGATTGTGTCCAATGTTTGACACACAATGGCAGAAGCATCACTATGGCAGACTTTATAGCCACCATAGGGCCCTGGGGGGTTATAGCAGGATCTCAGTGTCCTCCTTTTTTGGATAGATCTGCAAGAGGCACTGTAGGTGCTGCCTGTCTTGGAGCGTAAAGCTGAACTCCAGGTATGGAAACAAAGTCCACCGTTTCATTTTGATTTTTATATTTAAATACAATTTGTATAAATACGTTGTACTCAAATCTGTCTTAATCCCCTTCACGGCAGGACCCAGACTGGAAGATGGGGGGCAGTACTATAGGCGAGTCAGACTCAAAAGCATTACATAGAGCTGTCAATCCAATGCTGTCAGCTTGCCAGCAACCAAGCTCTATTGCTAAACTAGACAGGAGAAACATGAGGTCGCTGAACTCGCTTTACTATATAGCAAGAGTCTTTAGATCAAAAGACTAGCTGAAAAGGGTCAACAAATTGTTTGGCAGGAAAACTCTTCCCATATTTATTTCAGCTGTGAAACGTATTCATTTGTCTGGACATCAGCTTTAAGGGTAGCCATACAGTGGTCTGAACAAGAGAAATGTAATAGGAATTCCTCCATTCACACTAAACAGCATGATTGGAGGAATCTCCCCTGCCGGCTATTGTATTCTGACAGCCGGCACGGCTGCCAGATGCAGTCACTCTTTGGGCCGCTATTCGCCCTGTCCACAACCCACCCACTCCTTCCACAACTGAAATATGACTTTTGTCGTGGTAAGTGGTGCAATCAGGGACACCCATGGCTCAAGCTTTGGCCAGTTCAGTGAGAATTGGCCGAAATCTGTATGGTATGGAAGGCTTTAGAGCAGGGGTAGGCAACCAGTAGCCCTCCAGCTGTTGTGGAACTACATTTCCCATGAGGCATTGCAAGGCTGGCAGTTACAATTACTCCCAGAGGCATGATGGGACTTGTAGTTCTACAACAGCTGGAGGGCCCCAGGTCGCCTACCCCTGCTTTAGAGTCTACAAGTTGAAGCCTTCAGTTTACCACGTGGCTTTGGAGAAGATTGTTCTGGCCATTGCTCAGAACTGCCTCAAACGCTACTATGCCCAAATTTGCAAATTTTGTTAAGCTTGCATAAAAAGGATTTAATATAATAAGCTTATAGAGTCCTGTGTTTAACCCTTTTATGACTAGAGTTGTTGACACACACAGTTACACATTCCCCGTTCTCTGTTGGAATGGTAATTAACATTGTCATAGCAAGGGGCATTTTTCAAGAGGACTCAAAAAAAGGCATATTGGGGTCATGAAGGTGTTAATATGGTCATGAAGGGGTTAATAAGGCAAAGAGCAAAATGTGAAGAGCAGGTAACCGCAGTAACCAATCATCTTTCAAAACACTCTAAGCTGAAGAAAGGTGAGCCCTCATTGGCTGCTGTGGGGAACTGCACAGCACTGCTGTTTTTTCTGGTACAAGAAACCAGAGGAAGCAAAAACTCTTCATTTTTGGAAATCCTGATTGGTTGCTATACCAATACAGGCCTTTTACTGTTGCAGCCTATATCTTGTTGATCCCTAATGAGTAAAAATTTCCCAAAATTTTACTAAGTGTCCCTGTGTCCATAGGAAGGGTTCAAGCAGAGGTGCCACTCCTCTGAAGGTGATTCAGAAGACGTTTTCCTCTACCAATGCTAAGTGCATTCATCTGTGAAAGAGTGCACTGGTGAAATTTGCCTTAAAATAAATACTTAACATTAAGATAAAAAAATACAGAAAGAAAAAAAAATTCACGCACACTCAGAAGAAGACCAATGTGGAATCTACAATAAGGAGACCCCCCTGATCTTTGGACCAGTCAGCCTCTTCACAGGCAGGCCACAGCCTCAGAGAACTGACGGTATTTGTTTCAACATAGAGGTGCGAGGCTTGCTAAGTGCTAACGTCTTGGCTTTGGAATACTGATAACAACATGCTACAAAAATGTACTCTACTCTGTGTAGAAGACCTGGGGTCTTCTGCTGTGTTCGTACAACATTGACAGAGGAAGGTATAGAAGGGAAAGGGGATGGGGGTTCTCCAAGGTCTACTGACCACTGGAAATGCCTTTATGGCACTGAGCAGTATTGGCGGAGCCCCAACCATGGTTTGCTGATATTGGTTACGTAAGTTTTCATGTTTAGTCCAGTTCATTAGGAAGCCATTTTATCCTCTGCCAGAGCAAAGCCTAAGACAACTTTGTAAGGAGACGATGGCTTTGTAGATAGCTGTTTAACCCTCGCGGACGCTGGTGCGGGGTTCCGCAAGGGAACTGTGGATGATGTTGGTAATGGAATCGACTCCATCTCCTTCCAAAAAGGTGCGATGATCGCCTTCAATGACATGGACAGACACTTTCCCATCACACACCTGTTGAGGAAGAGAGAAGAGATGAAACAACACTACGGTTAAAGGTACACCCCAATCAAAGCTAAAAACAAGTCGCGGAAAGTGGAAAAATGGCATTGGACCTGTGATGCTATTTTATTGGTATCTATATCTTACAGTATTTACACTATATTGTCAAAAATATTGGGACGCCTGCCTTTACACGCACATGAACTTTAATGGAATTCCCAGTCTTAGTTACTAGGGTTCAATATTGAGTTGGCCCACACTTTGCAGCTATAAGAGCTTCCAATATTCTGGGAAGGCTGTCCACAAGGTTTAGGAGTGTCTATGGGAATGTTTGACCATTCTTCCAAAAGCACATTTGTAAGGACAGGCACTGATGTTGGATGAGAAGGCCTGGCTCCCACAAAGTTGGGAGCATGAAATGGTCCAAAATGTCTTGGCATGCTGACGCTTTAAGAGTTCCCTTCACTGGAACTAAAGGGCCAAGTCCAACCCCTGAAAAACAACCCCGCACCATAACTCCCCCCACCACCAAATGATTTGGACCAGTGCACAAAGCAATGTAGTTTATTGTTGCCCACGACCGGTAACCAAATCACTTAAAAAGGAGTTGTAAAAGCAGAAGGATTTTTATCTTAATGCATTCCATCCATTTAAGATAAAAAAAAACTTCTGTGTGTGTAGCAGCCCCCCTAATACTTTCCCTGAGCCCCATCTCTGTCCAGCAATGTCTACGATTCCCTTGGCCGTCCGAGACTCTCCTCCTGATTGGCTGGGGGACAGCTGCGCGCCATTGGCTCCCGCGGCTGTCAATAAAAGTCAGTTAGCCAATCAGGGGAGAGGGGGCGGGGCCAAAAGACAGCTCCATGTCTGAATGGACACACGGAGCTGTGACTTGGCTCGGGTGCCCCCATGGAAAGCTGCTGGGCTGTGGGGGCACTCTAAAGGAGGGCGGGGCCAGGAGCAAAGAAGAGGGACCCGAGAAGAGGAGGATCCAAGTTTCTCTATGCCAGGGGTAGGCAACCTTAAAGAGGTGGAGATCTACCTGTACAACATGGAAAAAGTCAAAGATCACCAGGCACGGTGTCGCCTCCTCACACCTGATTTAAATCTCTAATTGCCATACTGCCATTTTGCAATTGCATGAATTGCACGGCAATCCCGTGTTTAAATCAGGTGGTGAAACACGCTCTGATCGCTTTTTAGGGGAGTAGCAGTGCCTGCTGCACTTGTGAATGAGCCCTTAGTTGCATGGTGGAAGAGGATTTGTGCTATGGGGAGTGATTGGGGGTATTTATGCTAGGAGAGGAAATTAGGGGTGGGGGGTTTGTGCTAGAAGGGGGGATTAGGGAGAATTTGTGTTAGGAGCAGGAGGGGGGATTTGGAATGGGGGTAGAGGATTTGTGCTGGGAGGTGACATTTGAGGGGTAGAGGTTTTATGCTAGGATTGGTGATTTTTCTTTCGGGGGGATTTGTGCTGAGAGGATTTGCAGAGGGAGGATTTGAGAGTGGATGGGGGGGACAAAAATTTGTGCTGACGGGGGATTTCAGCATTGGGGCAGATTTGTACTGGGAGGAGGGGGAATTTATGCTCTGGAATGGCAGGTCAGCAGGCCCATACTGTGATCTACCAGTCACCTGTCCGAGATCTGCTGGTAGATCGCGATCTACTGGTTGCTGACCCCCGCTCTATGCACATCCACTGCAACTGAGTATGTATAACATGTTTGTTTTTTGTTTTTTTAAATGAGACTTTACAATCACTTTAAGTGGCCGTCACTCTTCGAAAAGTTGAGCACCCCTCATGTTGGTGATCTGCTTCCCAAAGCAGCCTCTACACCCCCGAGGATCTCCATGGTCTCTTTGGCTTGTAGTGTAATGTAACAAAAATATGAACAGAAGTACCACAGCACAGCTAAAAGGTCCAGATATTACTTTATCCCAATAAAAATCAGGGGGACAATCCAAGGAGTATCCTTTAGGAGTCAAAAAATGCTCCCTTTATCAGGGCTTGATTGAAAACAATGTGAATGAACTAGAAGTGAGCTGGACCTTTATTGGTATTTTTTCCTGTGTGATTACAAGCACAGGTCTTGTCAGCAGCTGCTCTTTGGATTGTTCCTCTGACTTTCATTAAAAGTCAGATCAGGACATTTTAGCAGTGATGTGGCAGTTCAATTTACATTTTGGTTCTAACCCTAAAACCAAAGCCTTCAGATGTCTACAAGGGAATACTGCCTACTTGCTTATTGTTTCAGTTTTTCCTCTGGGCCCCAACCCCTATTTTCAGTAACCTGGTGAACCACCTGGTGAGATACAGCAGATGAATTCTCTAACACACCAACTGTACTGTTCTATATGAAGAGTAGTATGTTTCTGAATGTTTCAAATGTAATTTTACTATGCAAATAAAAAGTGTTGGTTCCCAATACCCAAGGCTGCTTTAACCATGGATGGGACAGCTACACCTAGTCCACCACAAACCTCCCCTTTCCCCCCAAACAGTCCTGGATTCCAAGGGAATAGCCCACAATGGCCTGCTGCCCATCACTATATTTAAAATAATGGGATCAGTGGTGGCCAATCCACAAGGGGTGCAGGGGCGCTGCCCCCCAGCCTGTACAATCCGCCCCCCTAGCCTGCATGTGTGTGGCTGTGCACTATGTGGGGCGCCTGACCAACAGGTCTCCACCAGGTCCGTCAACCCCTTACAAGCACGTGACAAGAGCCCCAGGCCCCAACTGGCCTATTTCATGTTGTCCTCAGGGTGCAGTGCCCACTCTGTGATACTAGCGAATCAACACTCGATATCGGCTTCCCGCCCCGGCCAATCAGGACAGGAGGCCGAAGACCCAGAACCCAGAAAGAAGACAGAGTCAAAACAGAAGCTGTGGTGCCGGGCATCAGGGGAGCCGTGATCTTTGGAGGGCTCTGCCCATAGGGTGAATGTGGACCTGGAAGGGCCTGCGCCCCCCTCCCCCACTCAAAATGCTCCAGCACCAGCCGCCACTGAATGGGATCCTACCTGTCAGTTTAAGTGGAAGGGTCCAATTCCACCAATTACCATAGGACACTATGTCAACTCCACCCACATAATGACACAGATGGAGTTTGAGAGAAAGTCCCAATGCGTCTATTACAATGATGTTCAGATTTTATGTAGGCCCCAGAATCTGAGATTGCTAGGGGAGGTTGATGAACATTTTAAGAAATTAGGGGCCCATCTGGGAAATATTTGCCCTGTCTTATTAATGCACCAGCCACTAATCATATCTAAAATGTAAAATATATGTCATGGAAACAAAAAAAAAAACATGTATTACATATCTGCAATAGGTGCACTTTCCCCCATGATTTATCCCTTAAAGACCCTGCAAGTAATAAAAAATCTTGTTGACTTTCTCACTATGCATGCAAACTGCTAACCTGTAATTGGCTATTGTCCAAGTCAATGCCTATGTCCACTTCATAGAAAATATCTAACTCACGAAATAAACATTTTATAATTGAGTTGATGCACCACACTGCTATGTCTGTCTTCTCACTTATTCCGAGCTCGGAGTGACCTGGCCCAGCAGAAGGGAAACAAAAGCGGCAGATTTAACCCAACAATCTGCCAGAAATGCATTAAGTTCTATTGCCCACATGTGGAATGACACCAGAAGCTTTTTTGTGCTCTGATGAATTGGTGTCAGCCCTGCCCAATTTTCTGTTGTTAAAACTACTACTAAGAGGCCTCTTTGAGATAACACAGGAAGTGTGCAAAGGACATGAGACAGCTCTGAATTGCTGACCAATTCAACAGGTTTTGCACTTATCAAATATAATTGTTATCAGATACAACTAAACTCTTTCAATGGTATATTTCCCAGACCAAAAGGGTGCAAATAAGAGAAGTTCATTAAGGTTTGCATACATGTTAACCCAATTGATTATAAATTAAATACTGATTAAAGCGATTGTAAAGGAATTTTTTTTTTTTTTATTAA
This sequence comes from Glandirana rugosa, assembly GCA_018402905.1. Taxonomy (NCBI): domain Eukaryota; kingdom Metazoa; phylum Chordata; class Amphibia; order Anura; family Ranidae; genus Glandirana; species Glandirana rugosa. The sequence continues at coordinate 11,514 of BLSH010102671.1, forward strand.
CATCTCTATATTTACCTGCTCTTACCGCTCCCTTGATACTTGATTTGATTGACAGGAGTGGTAGCCTATGGATCCTGCTGCTATCAATCTGCCCAATGAGGAGGGAGACAGTGGCGAGAGCCACTGCTCTTGTGCACGTCACTGGATTGGATCGAGCTCAGGTAATAATAAAGAGGGCTGGGTGAATCCTGCAGCCGAGAAGGTTTTTTACCTTAATGCATGGAATGCATTAAGGTAAAAAACCATGAGGCTATAGAACCACTTTAAATATGATGCACGACTAGGGTTCTGTAAGCTGACCCGCCACATGTTAGGAGATCTCTGGCTGCACCAGAATGCACACAAATCAGATTAAGGTAATCTGGACAACCTTGATGACTTTAGCACAGCTGCGGCATCTGCTGCTAGAACTAGACATTTACTCCTTTCTTGGAATTGCTTTTTAAATTAGCTTATCAGTCCACAGCATTGAGTTTGCTTGTTTCTCTTTTGAGTCATTTTTTCAAGGCTGCTCCTCTGCCTTTTATGTTTTTCTGTAACTGCACAACTGATTGGCGAATGGAGGCAGCCAGCAGAAAGAGGTTAGACGAGCACAGCATGTTCCAGGGATGACATGGAGGTTAAAATGAAAAAAGATGAAGACTAATAAAACTATTTCTCCTCTAACCTTCAAAACCGGCATATAATATGGAGCGAAAAAAGGAAGATGGAAAACCAAAAAAAAAAAGGAAAGCCAAGAATAGAAACCTGGACCTATTAGGAGGAAAGATGACAGACAGGCATATGGTGAAACTGCTGAAGAGTGAAGAGAGGGCAAGATCTTGTGTGAGGACAGGAAGATGGTTTAATGACTGTAGAATTGGGCAGATAATGCTGTCATGAGGAACACTGCGGCTAGCAAACCTAGAATGTATTTTCAGGATGTGCACACTAAGGAAGCGGAGCATATAGAAATGCGGAGGTGCACTCCTCAGCTTCCATGCCAACCCCATTGGCATCACCACTTTTGGAATTGCTGAAGTGAACCAGACCTCTCGATCTGCATATTTGTTCAGGAGGCATACAGAGGAAAAGATGGTCAAAATTAGCACGGATGCAAAACTTTACAATTAGTATTTTTTTTTTTGTAAGAAAATTTGGAGTTTTTACAGAGCGCAAAAAGAAGGAACGAAGTCCCAAAAAAGTGTCAAAAATGGCAGTTAGCATCAGAATGTCCTGTCCGTTGGGTTGAGGTCAGGACTCTGTGCAGGCCAGTCAAGCTCCTCCACCCCAAACTCGCTCATCCATGTCTTTATCGACCTTGCTTTGTGCACTGATCCAAATAATTTGATGAAGGGGGGATTATGGTGTGGGGTTGTTTTTCAAGGGTTTGGGCTTGGCCCCTTAGTTCCAGTGAAGGGAACTCTTAGTGTCAGTTCACACTGGGGCGGCTCCAAAGTCGCCCGATTCTCGTCTGACTTTGAAGCCGCCCTCGTACAGCGCGACTTCAGTGGGGCTTGCAAACAACTTCTGTATAGAAGTCAATCCAAGTCTCTCTAAAGTCACCCCCAAAGTAGTAGAGGAACCTTTTTCAAGTCGCCCCAGTGTGTACCGGCACTTAAAGTGGTTGTCAACCTGTGACAACCACTTCAACCTACAGGTAAGCCTAGAATAAGGCTTACCTGTAGGTGCCCTGCATATCTCCCAAACCTGTACGGGTCAGGAGATATGCAGTGTTTTGCATGTGCCGACGTTGTGTCGGCACATGCGCAATGAAGAAGCGGCCTCCGTGCCGTTCCTCCACTGATCCTGTGCCGTGACTGGTGGCTCCCACGCGCATGCGACTCCAGCCAGTCACAGCACCGGAGTCGCGGCCTCGGAAGGAAGAGGGGAAGAAGATGGACGCAGCCTGGAGCGGGGACATCGTTGGACGCCGCAGGCTTCGTTTCCAGGTAAGTGGCACATAATGGGCTACTATGCGATGCATAGTAGCCCATTATGCTTCTACTTTACAGGGTTATATTGAGGAAGTAAACCCAATCTGGTTTAATGTGTCAGCATGCCAAGACATTTGGACAATTTCATGCTCTCAACTTTGTGGCGTTTGGGCACGGCCCCTTCCTGTTCCAACATGACTACGCATCAGTGCACAAAGCAAGATCCATAAAGACAAGGATGAGCGAGTCTTGGGTGAAGGAACTTGACTGACCTGCACAGAGTCCTGACTTCAACCCAATAGAACACCTTTGGGATGAATTAAAGCGGAAACTGAGAGCCAGGCCTTCTCATCCAACATCAGTGCCTGACCTCAGAAATGCTCTTCTGGAAGAATGGTCAAACATTCCCATAGACACTCCTAAACCTTGTGGACAGCCTTCCCAGAAGAGTTGAAGCTGTTATAGCTGCGAAGGGTGGGCCAATATTGAACCCGACGGGCATCCCAATACTTTTGGTAATATAGTGTAGATGAAAAGGGTAGGTTGGGGGGGAGGGTAGAAGGTTATAGAAGAAGAGTGTAGTGTAGAGCTCCCTACCTCAAAAAGGGTTTTAATTTAGTTTTAAGTAGCTCAACGCAGAGGGTCAATACCAAATCAGAGTGTACTGTACTTCTGAAGGAGCAGCATTGCCACCTAGGACAGGAAGTGTGTTAGACTACAGAACAGCCTCATCTCTTAATCTCCATAACATAGGAGGAAGGTATTATGTAGTCCACCAAGAAGCACTGAGCAGGGAGGAGAACACTGCTTGAGATAGCACTGCAGCGTTCATTTGACAAAGCAAGCTTCTAGATTTCTGGCCGGAGCAATGGGTATATTTTGAACAGATATAACTGAACACTTTTAGTGGTATATTTATGAGACAAAAAATGGAGCGAATAAGAAAAATCAATTGCTAGCGTTAACATGATGACATGGTTGATGTACCTCTACTGAAGCAGGCTGTATGCTCCTGTTGATATACAGATTTTTCTCCACTCACCTCTGACAACCTGTAGTCTGCTCCCAGCCCCTCTCCATACTCGTTCCGTGTCTTCGCCTGGAGGAGGGTAATGTTTCCACGATACTTGTTAGCTGGGACATACTGGTCTGCGGCTTTCAGCTTGTAGTAGAAGGAGGAAGCAGCAAAGCACAGGGCGTCCTGGTTGATGGACTTGTGACTTTGTGTTATGTGGTCTACAGCGGCCTTCACTCGGGCCTCCAGGTCTTTCTGGGGAAGGAGAGTTTCCAGGAGCTGCAGGAGGACAAAGCAGGTCAATACATATCCACTTTTCTGCTTGGGTTACTTATCCATTGTGTTGTAGTAAGTGATCATAGTTACCTTGTTGTATTCGGTGCCTATGAACTGCTGGATGAAGGCGCACAAGGCTTCGGTTTCTGCCTCTGCATCACTCCCTGGAGTTAATTTGGCACGGTAACTCTGGAATAGGTCAAGAGGCACATCAATCATAACTGACAGAGGACAATTCTAGGCTTCACACATGACTAAAAGGTCTACCAAAGTGTTTCTGATTCTGCCCTTCCTTATAAGGATGCATAAACCAAATAGCCTGGCAGATTCTCATTTACGTCAGTTGTGTAATGTGGATGACCATTCTAAAGCCTCGTACACATGGTTCGACGGTCGCATGAAAACGGTTGTACGACCGCTCGTTGTACGATCATCCGACCGTTAGTACGCGCAATTAGAACAGCCGACATACGACGGTCGTACAACAGGAGTTTGATGAGCAAACTAGGAAACTTTGGTTGTACCAACAAGAGGTCGTACGACCGTTGTATCGTGTGTACAGAGAAGTTGGTCCAACAAGTTGTACGTGCAAAACACGCATGCTCAGAAGTCAGAAACGGCCGGAAGTGTCCATTAGCTCCTAATTCACAAATTACATGCACCTGAACTATCTCTTAATACATTCGTAACACATCACTACGTTTGGCTTGGTCGTACGATCACTTAGTGCATGTCAGTACGCGAGATACATGAACCAACATACGATTTGGGGTGTTCGGTCGTACGACCGTCGCACCATGTGTACGAGGCTTTAGGTGCATTTAATCTGCTTTGTGCTGACTTTCTTTGGATGCAGCAAGCCCTACTAAGTTGCTTCTGCATTGCTGGCACAGCTTTTGTTCCATTTGTATTCCAAAGCAATGCGTTTGAACGACTTTCCTCTGGAAGGCAAAAGGCGGCATTTAACAACATGGCGCCTGCACAAGCTCTAACGTTAGCAAAAAAGACCTAGCTTCTAATAATTCTCAGGATTGCTCACTACCCAGAGAACAGAATGCACCCCACTCTTGCACAGCTAACAGCCATCAGCCAAACTGGAAATACATTTTCTGTATTTTGATGTTCATGACCACCCTATTCTTATTGCTAAATGTTCTATTTTATTAAATAACTCATTAATAAAGTGAGATACTATCTCCATCCACCAAAAATATACATTATGAGGTTCCTCAAAGACATAAGATTCGAGCAGGAGAAAAAAAAGTGGACCTTCATCCGCTTAAATGGTTTTAGCTCCCTGCACTCTCCCTCCCCCAAAAGGCAAAGAAGAAAAGGATTTTTTCAAAAATTTTACTTTTTGTTTACTTTTTTGAGCTTTTAATTTTTTTTCTCTGGCCCAACCCCCACAGCCATTCTTACAGAGACAAAAATGATGTGCCCTTGCTCCTGCAGCATCCTGGGATATCCCTATCATCCATCCCAGGAGGCTGCATAAGGAGGCACTCACAGGTGCTGATGAGCAGACCTATCATTGGGGGCCAGGCTACAAGACCCTGGAAGAGACAGCAGCCCCTGATGACGTTAGTGAATAAGATGGCAATGTGGGACCCGGGCTGTGGCAGCAGAGGAGCACTGGACAACACTGGATTCGCTGGACAGGTGAGTATGCTGTGCGGAGTTATATTGCAGAAAACAGTGCCCCAACAGTATCTGTCTCGAGGTATAGTCTGTGTCTGTGCCCAAACAGGGAGGTTTCCAGAAAAGATAGCGTGTCCCTGCTCTTTCCCTACTTGTCTGGAAGCTCTCCCTACCATTAATAGTGTCCCCGTCATACGGGTGACCTGTCCTTATACTACATACACACGTAATGCACACCAGGTCTGGGGGTCAGGGCCTTAAAAAGGCTCTGCCTAACCCAAGATGGCCGCTAGTCACATGGGGCAGCAGCATCCAATCTGATAGCTCCCCCAGGGACACAGGAAACCATAGCGGAACCATGTTCCTCTTGATTTCCCTTCCAACTGCAATGATGCTGCGGTTGAGTGCCACATGCATGGAGAAAATAGACTGCACCTGCCTACAATATGAATCAAAGACAACCCAGCATAACAGGTAAGGGGGTTAAAAAAATAGACTTACTGCTGGTTGCTCTGAGTTATGGCACATGAGTGGTGCTCTTACCTGTGTATATGCAGCAACGTATGAGTGTGACCCATCAAACAAAAACAGGCTGTCTGGAGCCTGGGAACTGTCCCGTTGGGCTTGCAACTGTGAACACATTTCAAAGGCCACACAGGCTCCAAAGGAGTACCCAGCGATCCAGTAAGGCCCCTCCGTCTGCACTTGCTTTATGCACTGTATGTAGTACGTTGCCAGATTCTGAATACTGTCCAAGGGAGCAGCTGCAAAACATAAGAATATATTAAAGTGCAAGTCCAGCCAAATTTTTTTTAATTTTGACTATAAAAGGTCTCAGGCTTTACTGTATTCAGGGCTCATTACAGAAATATTTCCATACTCCCTGTCTTGGTGACAATGGTTTTATCAACACATTATAAATGACCAAGCATAGCGCAGTTTAAGTGCTTAGCATTTTTTAATTGAAGGTTGATGCCCTGGATAAATGGATTACATTTCACTGCAGCTCTTTTTTTGACAATGATTACCTCTTGTACACTGCAGGCCATAGCAGGAGATGTTGAGTTTGGAGGCCAGGCTCTGGAATGCGGAAATGGATCCTTCGATGGGGTGCACCAAGAAAAGGTGTCGGTCATTACTCTGAACGTCGTTTAGCTTGGTGATCGTGGAGGCATCAGGATTTACCAGGAGGTTGGTCAGATCCAGAAAACTAAGATCTGGTTGTGCAGAGCTTTTCTGAGAGGGCTTGGATTCTACAAGGAAATGTAAAAATAATTTATTAGGCACAAAAAGTTTTTTTTTCTTTTTTTTTTAAGCTCATTTTCCTTGTTCGGTATTTTCAAGTGTCCAACCATTCTTAAGTCATTTTACTCCATTCCCTTTTCTTCTTTCTGATGCTCTGACTCTACACCTGCCCTAAACTAATATTTCAGTTTCTGGATGATACCAAAGACAAGTATTGTGTTGTAAACCTCTATAGCTGCAACTGGGGTCTGTAATCTCCTCCACCAGTTCTCCTTTGCTGTATAATGTTCATGATGATGGGAGGAGTTCTGCAGAGGTCAAGTGTAATTTCCTTTCTGTGAACTAGCTGCTCTACCCCCCAGTCCTCTTGCCTTCTATCATGCTCAGTCTATTTTACATAACACACACCCATCTGCCAATCAATAGCTGGGTGTGTGCTATGTAAACCAGCACAAGTCAGTACAGGTTCATTTCCACACAGATCTGTCTAGTAATCTGTGTGCTTCTTACTGCCTGTTTTCCTCTGGTAATTTGTAAACTGGCAGAACAGAAGCCTAGCTAGGAGCTAGAGCAGTGGACGGGCAAAGGCAGGACATAGGTGGGAGTGGGTGGGGCTTCATAAGGTGATCATGGGCGGAGCCTAATTGGGACTTCTGTGTATAATCAAAATGCCTGAGATTTCCCTGTGCTACAAGAGCACCTCCACCAATGATGTCAGGACGTTTCTGCAGAGAGAATGACGCAAATAGGGACAACAGGTGTTCAAAACAGGCAATTAGAAAACCAGGAAGTAAAGTTGTCCCCTCATTAAAGGAAGTGCACATGACAGCAGGGGACAAGGTAGAGATCTCAACATCCTTACTGCTTTTTACAAAACAATCAGTGACATGTTTAACTGACTATATAGGTATAGAACATATTGATTTCTTCATTTTGACCATAGTTCTACTTTAAGTCCCCAGGCTTCTGCACCTGCTGTAACTATTATGAAAAGATCATGTTATATTACATTTTATTTGAGGAAAGTATGACAGGAGGAATAAGAACACCAAAAAACTTGCAGGAGCAGGTTTACGTAGTTACGCAATGATAAATGTGGATATTTTTTAGAAGATAACAGATTATTGGGGTCTGATGTATTTCATTCTGACAATAAAAAAAGGAAAGGATTACAAAATATATTTTATTTCAGGAAACAGAACTTGGAACCCTACCCTTCCTGGGTTGTTAATTACTGTTGTATTCACTTGTCATATCATTCATAGTTTTATTTTTTTTGCCAAAGTAATATGCAACTCAGAGTCAGTCCACCTAAAACTAATAATTGGTAGATGCTGGAGAATTAAACTACCCAACAGGCACTTCTACCTCTTGGGAACTCTATGGCAGAGATCCCCTGGTTTGAATAATTTTGCATACTTGCTGAAGGGCTCCAACTATTAGGAGGGGCTTCCACCATCCCTGCTGGATACATTTTTTTTTAAAGAAAGATAGAAAAGAGACAGCAGAAAAAGACCAAATTGCCCATCAAAATTGCCTCCCTTCTTCTGCGTGTTTTTTACCTTCTTGTCTGAGTATAGGGCTATGTTTGTCCAAATCATGTTTAAATTACATACTGTTGATTGACTCACTAGCTATGATGGGAGTCTGTTCCTAGCATCAACTACTCTTTCAGTAAAATACAATTCTAGGGTTGGTATTCTCTTAATAGTTTGAAGTCATGTCCCATGTTCTTAATCTTGGCTATATTGAAAATACTGCCCTAATGGACCCTATTTACATCCTCCATTTATTTGAAACATTTAGCCTGGGTTCACACTATTGTGAATTGGATGTGGGTTTCTCTGCATCCAATTTGCACAGCAGGAGATTGTGACCGGCTCTCTATGGAGCTGGTTCACACATCTCCGCAGCGGCTCCGGTGCGAATTGCACAGGAGTCCTGTGTATCTTTTGGTCCATTTCAGGTCCGAATTCAGCTCAAAATTCAAGCTAAAATCTGACCTGAAACCGTGAATGGAGACGCGCACCAGACTTCTGCTGTGAGTCTCTGCCATCTCCAGTGTGAACCCAGCCTTAGACTATACATAATAAATTAGAACTATAGACAAAACTTTTTTTTCATTTTGCATAGGGTAAGGGAGGGTTATAACCCCTGTTGGTTTATTTTTTGCCATCTGTGCATCATTGGGGAGATTTAGCTTAACTTCCTGTCTCATGGCCAAAACAGGAAGTGAGAGGAAATCACTGCAAATTAAGGGAATCCCTTGGGGTCACCAGAACTAGCATCCCCATTAGAACCCAAAAGTTGGGATTTTCTTTTACTTACACTTTCAATAATAATGGTAAACAGGACAAATAGGATGGATCTCCCTAACGAGGGGCAGACAGCAGTATAAGCTTCTAATACCTCTCCCCTCCATCCAAAACTAAAGAAAGAGTTTTGCCTTTAGTTATACTTTAAGTTCCTGCACTTTTCCCTGATATGGATTAGCCCTAAGATCTTGCTTTTCTTTGGACTTGTTCCATCTTATAAATATTTTTTTGTATGTATGTACTTGAGAACTGGACACAGTATTTAAATGACATTTAACTAAAGATACAGTATATAAAGAGGAAATAGGATATCTTTCATCCTGTTATTGATCCATCTAGTGATATCTAAATATCTATATAGAGGAATCAAGAGTTCCTTCTGCCTGCTTGGATCCCTCTAGTGATATAAAGATCTATATAGAGCAGTGATGGTGAACCTTGGCACCCCAGATGTTTTGGAACTACATTTCCCATGATGCTCATGTACTCTGGAGTGTAGTTGAGCATCATGGGAAATGTAGTGGCAAAACATCTGGGGTGCCAAGGTTCGCCATCACTGATGAATCAGAACCTCCTTCCTCCTGGTGATCCCTCTAGTGATACCTTAAGATTTATATAGGGGAATCAGGACCTCCTTCCTCCTGCTGATGATTCTTCTAATGATAACTAAAGGTCTATATAGGAGAATCAGAACCTCCTTCCACTGGCTGCTGATCCCTCTCGTTATATTATTTGGAATGTAATAGGAGAAGCTGGAAGACCCAAAACTCCCAGGTGGACAGGAACAGAATTGGGAATTATGGCAGAGAGGTCTCACTGTGTAACCATTTAAAAAGCTAGCTCAGCTTATCAGGCTCCCTCTACAAAAAAAAAATCACCTTTGCTTAGTCCCCAACTCTTTAAAGCAGACCCTGATAGGCAATAGCACATTTCTATCTAGTTATATGCAGTACTTTGATTGATGAAAACGTATCCTCATTTCTCAAAGAAAATTATACAGTATATCTCCAAAAAAATCCCAATGTAACCACAAAATTGCACTGGAGGCTCCCAACTGCATACTGAGAAGCTCCGTCACCAGTGCTTTCCAGGAAGCTTTCGTAGCTAAATGTGGAACCTCATGAGATCTTGGGTACCCATTTAGTTAAACAAACAATGACAGATCTTAGAACATGCACAGACCTCCTCTGTGAGTCAGCCCCAAGAACAAGAAAGAAGATAAATACTATTAAATAACTGCAGACTTGTATTTTCTCACCTTCAACACTTCCAGATTTGGAAGAGAGCTCACGCAGTTTGTTAATTGTTAGTTGTCTAACTTCCCTCATTGCCATGACAATATCATAATCCCGTTCCAGTGTCTGACGAACCTCCACACCCATTAGAGAGTCCAGACCCAGGTCAGCCAAGGTGGTATCAGGATTCAAACTGCTCACATCCCGGACACCTGACAAAAAGATCAGGAAAAGAACAATAAATGACATGAATTACCCCAATTGGTAAAGGATCCACGGGATTATGACTTCTGCTAGCCTGACTAGCGGTGGCCATACATTCGGACAGTTTGACCCAGTGTCGGGACAAAGTCTGGCCATTGCCACATCTTCTGCCCAATCCTGAACTGACCCCGAGTTGCTGCATCAATCTCCTTCTCACCTGATATCCCACTCAGTTAAATTTTGGATGACTTCTCCTTTACTGCCTAGGAGGCACCAAAAGCTGATGTTAGATCATCACTATGCCTTTTCATAGAGGTGAACTGAAGTTTGGATAAAAATATTCCCTCCTCCCCAAAGCTGTCAGTCTTCTGCGGTTGCTCTTACGGTGGGAGACCACGCTGGACTGACTTCCTCGGTTGAGGGTCTATGAGTGAGTGGTGGGGGCGTGTCGGAGAAGAAGTTCACTCCAGATAAATCTGGCCAAAACTTGGCAGAAAGGTGGCGGTTAGCCCTTTTGAGGGGCTTGGCAAGCTATCTCTGGGTACGGCCTCCAGGTAGTTTCCGCAAATGTTTGTGAAGGTAGGTGAAAGGAGCGCCCGGTACCCAATAAAAGCTGAATATGTAGTTGTTTTATTGAAAGTAGTAAAACATGATAAAGTGTGGATTTATCATGTTTTACTACTATCAATAAAAGAACTACATATTCACCTTTTATTGGATACCGGGAGCTCCTTTCACCTACCCTCACAGTCTTCTGTGGTTGGCTGATGTGACAGTTCACAGTCCATAGTTGGGAAGATTGTTAGTGAAAACCATAGATCATGGGATAGTACCTACATGTGTATGGCAGTCTTAGGTATCTGACACCCATCGAACAGAAACAGTTCAAATTCTTGCTCAGTACCATGAGACATGAAGACAATAGCTTCATATGGAAAGCCATATTTCCACCATTGTCCCCCTCCCTTGGATTCTCAGAATGGTTTTATAGAAAGTTGAATAAATTATGTAGGAGCTCTGTACTTCTTCTATAATATACTAACCCAATATGTGAGCCACGGCTTCCACCAAATCTTGTTGACCAGCTCCTTTGGCTTTGACAGAGACGGTCTTCTCAGCCAGGACAAAGCTGGACATGACGGGGTGAGGTTGGTTCAGGAACTGGTCTAGAACCTCCAGGCAAGCGCTTATCCGCTGAGGCAATGTCCCTCCTATCACTGTATCATTATTTCCCATGGTCTCCAGAACTACTCCTACATCACCGATGGCTCCCCACTGTATTGCCAAGCCTACAAGAAAATTAAACAGACTAAGATTATGCAATAGAAATCAAGCATTAAACATTACTGGTAGGTGTCAGGGGGGAACTTCAGGGGCAGCCTTGAAATTACCTTGTTCCTAGTACCAATACCATGCATGGCCTCTGAAGTCTTGTGTGGACACTCCAACTGAGCTGCAACTATAATGGTTGGGGGGAGGGGGGGGGGGCAAATTTATTTGGAGTTTGAGGTTTATTTTTTGTTAAACAGCTTTTACTGTCTGAGTTTGTTCTATTATTAATAAAAAAAAAAAAATACATTTGTTTTCTGAATAAACCTCATATGACTAAGGTCATACCCATGACTAAGGATTAACAAGGCATTATAGGGTTTCTCAAGAGATAGTCTTTCAGACTTTTTGTTTTGATGTTTTTAATGAGATGTTTTTAATAGGCCAGAGGGGGAACAAGGGACTTCTGCACCTCAATGTGTATACACACCTGGTGTGTATCAGCTGAAGCTATTGAACCCTGTGAACAACTGTTCTTTAGTTGTTTTTTTTTAAAGCAGATATAAATAAAAATCTTGAAAAGTTGTCTAGAACTCCATCTACTGCTTGGGTATGACAAGACAAAATATTAATATTTTCCAGAATTAAAAAAAAAAAGATAAATATATTTTTTAAATTTCAAATTTTATTTTGTAGCCTTTACCATCTTAAAAAAAAAGAAGAGGAATAGGTTCTAGGGTACTACACGTACCCTTTGAAGTGTACTTGCTCGGTATGCAGGGAGGCCAGCTTTTAGAAGACCACATATGCTGGCGCGACACATTGCAAAAGATAGTGGGACAAACCCCAAAAAATTCTTCAAATATATTAATAGTAAAAAGGTCAGGTCTGAGCATGTAGCCCCTTTACAAAATAATTTATAGTGGGTGACTGGGGACAAAGAGAAGGCAAACTTATTAAATACTTTCTTCAGCTCTGTGTATACAAAGGAGCATGGGGAAGCCATGTCCACAATGGGGGTGGTAGTGACACAGCCACAAATGATCCACAATGGCTCAAAAGTGAAATGGTCCAGAAGTATTTACACAGAATAAAGTTGGCTAACGCACCTGGACCAGATGGCATCCATCCACGGATCCTAAAAGAATTGAGCTTTGTCATTTCAAAGCCATTGTATCTCATTTTTAGGGACTACTTAATGACTGGAATAGTACCACTGGGTTGGCGTAGGGCCAACGTGGTGCCCATATTTAAAAAGGGATCAAAGTCTTTACAGAGTAACTATAGACCTGTTAGTTTAACTTCTATAGTCGAGAAGATATTGGAGAGTTTAATAAAAGACCACATAGAGGAGTTCTTGTTGAAAAAAAATGTTTTAAGCAACAGACAGCATGGATTCATGAAAGACAGAAGTTGTCAAACAAACCTGATTTCTTTTTATGAGGAGGTAAGTAAAACCTTGGACAGAGGGGTGGCTGTGGACGTGGAATACTTGGATTTTGCAAAAGCATTTGACACCGTTCCCCACACATGGCTAATGTGCAAGGTAAAGTCTACAGGCTTGGAAAGATCAGTTTGTAAATGAATAGAATACTGGCTAAAAGACCGAATTCAGAGAGTAGTGGTTAATGATTCATACTCTGAATGGTCTAAGGTTATCAGTGTTGGGACCCTTACTTTTTAATATCTTTATAAATGATATCGGGTCTGGGATTAAAAGTACCATTTCAGTGTTTGCAAATGACACCAAGCTATGCAGTGGAATAACGTCCTTACAGGATGTCTCCAACTTACAAGCCGACCTCAATGCACTGTCTAATTGGGCGACTGTGTGGAAAATGAGGTTTAATGTTGATAAATGTAAAATTATGCACTTGGGGGCTAAGCATATGCATGGATCGTACATACTAGGGGGAGTACAACTGGGGGAATCCAGAGTAGAGAAGGTAGATCATAAGCTTAATAATGGAATGCAATGCCAAGCAGCGGTTTCCAAAGCAAGTAAAATCCTTTCTTGTATTAAAAGAGGTATGGACTCCAGAGAGAGACACATCACAAATTAGTAAGACCTCATCTGGAATATGCAGTTCAGTTTTGGGCACCAGTTCTCAAAAAGGATATCGAGGAACTGGAGAAAGTGCAGAGAAGGGCAACCAAACTAATAAAAGGCATGGAGGAGCTTAGCTATGAGGAAAGATTAGAGGAACTGAATTTATTCTCTCTTGAGCAGAGGAGATTTAGGGGGGGATATGATCAACATGTACAAATACATAAGTGGTCCATATAGTGATGTGGGTGTTGAGTTATTCACTTTAAAGTACAACTAAAGGCAACCTACATATTTTAGTAAATCCTCATATAAATAGAGCAGTGGGTGTGCAAAGGCAGGACATAAGTGGGAGTGGGCAAGGCTTTACGGGCCGATCATGGGGAGCCTAATCATGATTCTGTGTAGAATGAAATTGCTCAAGTTCCCATGTAATACAAGAGCCCCTCCCCCAGTGATGTCAGGACATTTTTTGCACAGAGATAGACGCAATTGGGGACAACAGGAGTCCAACACAGGCAATTCAAAAACCAGGAAATGAAGCCGCCACCTCACTAAAGGAAGTGCACATGACAGCAGGGGACAAGGTAGATATCTCCCCATCCTTACTGCTTTTTGTGAAACAATCAGTGACATGTTTAACAGACTGTATAGGTGCATAACATATTGATTTATTCATTTTGACAATAGTTCTACTTTAAGGTCATCACAGAGGACAAGGGGACACTCTTTATGTCTAGAGGAAAAAAGACAGTAAGAGCTGTGAAAATGAGGAATAGACTCCCCCCAGAGGTGGTTCTGGCCAGCACAGTTGATT
>BLSH010102671.1:25500-80114 GCA_018402905.1 Glandirana rugosa
GTTTTTTTTTTCTTTTTTATATATATTGGTACGTTATGGTATATTTGTTAGGAAGTGGGTGTCAACTAGGTCTCCTTCCGTTTTTTGGGGTCGTTTCGTACCTAGGTTAAACGATATTACCCCCTTTTTAAGGAAGGACTAGGGTCTCTCCGTTGGCCTAAAAGGGACCTAGTTGAAATGGATATTTACAATCATCGGTCAATATAATACATGTAATTCCTTTACTAGGTCCGGAAAAAATTTCGTTAGTTGACACGACCGGTCTTGGTGGAGACCCCCCTCAGATAATCACAGAGGACAAGGGGACACTCTTTATGTCTAGAGGAAAAAAGACAGTAAGAGCTGTGAAAATGAGGAATAGACTCCCCCCAGAGGTGGTTCTGGCCAGCACAGTTGATTGCTTTAAAAAAGGCCTGGATCATTTCCTTAATGTACATAATATAACTGGCTACTAACATTTATAGGTAAAGTTGATCCAGGGAAAATCCGGTTGCCTCTCTGGGATCAGGAAGGAATTTTTCCCCCATTATAGCAAATTGGATCCATGCTTTGCTGGGGTTTTTTGCCTTCCTCTGGATCAACTGTGGGTGAAGGATTGTTTATATGGTATTGCATGGTTATATATATTTTTTCTTTTTTTTTTGGTTGAACTAGATGGACTTGTGTCTATTTTCAACCTAACTATGTAACTATTCTGTATTGCATCATGTACAGTTTACAGTTTAGCATGTCTCTGGCAGGGTGATATATCCTGAATCTACTGATACATTTTCTATAACAGGTTCCCATACCTGGCAAATTGTCCTGACGCCGCTTTTCACAAATCCGCTCCATGGTTGAGTTGGCAAATCCATAATTGCTTTGACCGGCATTTCCTCGCCCGCAGCTCACGGAGGAAAACACCACAAAGTGGTCGAGCTCTGGACACTTCTCACGGCTTACGCTGTAAAAAAAAATCCAGAATTTAGAAATTTTGTCATGGATGTTATATGGCTGCAGTTGTGGCTTTCAAAACCAGCGAAGATATGTGTACCAATTTTATTTTTGTAGTTATGAGAATAGACATGAGTTTGGTGATTGGCAAGAACCAATGGCATTACATAAACAATTATACAGATTCTATTCATAATTATAATATTCTAGAACTTTCTAAGTACACGAAGCAGAAAAAGTAATGTGTATTTTCAGTGAGCAAATAGTTTGAGTTATTATTGCAGGGTCTAACTTAGTTTTTTATGCCGATTTCACATTTTTGCAAGCTTTTTAGTCAATATTTCTGGTCATTGTATTTGTAGATTAGCCACACTATCAAGTGACCTACAAAATCAGTACAGCCATCTTTTTATTTTACCAGTCCTGTGCTCTCAGAAAATGTATGGTTTCGGTGGGAGATCTTTAACAATCTCTGAAAACATTAAATGAAAAAAAAAAAGTGAAATATTACGAAAATGGTCTGCACATCTGCAAGGTTAAAAGTAGAGTTCTAAAAGGCCAGGTGTGAATGCCAAATTTTGGCCCCTTGGCAGTGTTTTATAGTTCTATATGTCTCAACATTCTTAGCATGTCATTTAATGTGATATTTTCTTTTTTTTTTCCTTTTCTTTTATTGATGTTTATCAGCTATGGCCAGACGCTAGTCGTCTACTAGACCTCGTTTGAGTCTACGGATGATCTAGCTCAGGGGTGGCGAACACGCGGCTCCCGGCCATAATGAATGCGGCTCTTTGCCTCTTATTATATTTTGTATATACTGTGGCTCTTTGCCAAGTTTCATGTTTCTCTCAGGGCGATCTCAGGCGGCTTGCATTGACTTCTATGATAGAAGTCTCCTCGCAAGCCGCCATGAGATGCCGCATCGCGCTGCTTCGCGCCGCATCGCTCCGCTTCGCGCCGATTCGCGCCGCTTCGCTTTGTCTGTTTTGGCAGGTCACTCCGTGGTGTGGCTCTCTGACTCTCACAGTTTCAAATTTTGGCTCTTTGTGTCTAACTTGTTCGCCACCCCTGATCTAGCTAGTGCTTTAGGGCCGGTTCACACTGTAGCGAGGCGGAGCGGCGCGATGCGGCGCTCCAGGCGATCTCAAAGCGGCTTGCTAGGAGAATTCTATCATAGAAGTCAATGCAAGCCGCCTGAGATCGCCCTAAAAATAGTGCAGGGACCATTTTTCTAATGCGGAGCGAAGCGATTCGCTCCTATTAGAACGGTCCCATTTGCACAGCATTGAGGCGAATTGTCAGGCGACTCAAGTCACCTGACAATTCGCCTAGATGTGAACGGGGCGCGAAGTCGCGCCGCTCAGCCTCGCTACAATGTGAACCGGCCCTTAGGATGGACAACTCTTTACTCCACCCATAGTAGGGCTGCAGACCTGGGGAGGTGTACCAGTAATTTCCTGCCTTGTGTGGCTTCCGCCACGAGAGTGGCTGGTTCCGACTTTGTACCACCTGGCGAGCTGGTGAGACCTCTCTGGGCTTATACGTGGTAATATGCCCTATTGGTAAAATTTGAAACTGTTTAAAGGCAATTTATTGCACTAAACTTGCCCCCCCCCCCCCCCATATCTTTTACCCATTCCCTATTCAAATAATTTAAATCAGCTGCTGGTGCTGGTCTCAACATTTCCTCGATGCCTGAGGAAATTCCCACCTTTAGATTACAAATCTGGAGCATAGAGAGACCAGAAGCTGTAATGTTATAGATACTTGCTTTAGCACATGAACAAGCGATACCCCTTATTGTTGATGCATATTTTTCCCCCTTTATGTTTCTCTACTTTATGATTAGTAATGATGAAAATGTAAAATAAAATTTGCTTAAAAAAGTTCAGACCAGGCAGCAAAAAAGGTTAAAAGAGGCAGTGTCACCTTCTTTGTGACAGCCTTCTAGGTAAAAATAAGGTGATAAGTGCATATGCTACCATGCCAGCTTTCATCTTTGTATACTTCATATTTACCTAATTTTTATAACCATCTATTCCAGGTAGAAGTTTTATAATTTGAGTTACCTGTCCAGATTTAGGGTGCCATCATATTTTGGTTTGTTCACATCCTGGAACAGTTTTGTGGATAAGTTCTCAATCATGGCATCTTTAAGCACCTGTTCAGAAATACAGAATTTTCGATTATTCAAAATTTAGATTTCTTTGTTGTAAGCAAATCAGATAAGAACATAAGCACTATATATACAGTTAAGTCCATATATATTTGGACACAGGCACAATTTCAATACTTTTTGCTCTGTATGCCACCAGAATAAAATTAAAACAAAACAATCCAAATTAATTTGGAGTGTAGACATTCGAGGGTTGTCCCGCGGTGCCAATACTGAGCATTTCCCCGAGTACTTGTACTGGGGCAAAATGCTCCGATGCTTGAACCGATACTTGGGCAAACAGGGGATGATCAGTGCAGCGCTGGGGGGAGGGGATTTACAATCACTGACCTCCCTGTATACATTTCATTAAAGCAACTGACAGCCGCTTCTCCTCCCGCAGATTTCAGCTGCTACAATGAAATGTATACAGGGAGGTCAGTGATTGTAAACCCCGCTGCACGGATCACCCCCCTTGACTGTCCCTGTATCCTCCTCCAGTCCCCCTGTGTCCTACGATCCCCCTGATTACTCCGGTTCCCCTCTATGTCCTCTGATACCCCTCATTGCTCCGGTCTCCCTCCGTGTCCGACGATCCCCCTCTGTGTCCGACGATCCCCCTCTGTGTCCGACGATCCCCCTCTGTATCCGACAATCCCCCTCATTGCTCCGATCCCCCTCATTGCTCCGATCCCCCTCATTGCCCGATTTCCCTCTATGTCCGATGATCCCACTCTGTGTCCGACGATCCCCCTCTGTGTCCGACGATCCCCCTCATTGCTCCGATCCCCCTCTGTGTCCAATGATCCCCCTCTGTGTCCGATGATCCTCCTCATTGCTCCGGTCTCCCTCCATGCTGCTCATCTGGTCCCCCTCTGATCGGTCCCTCTTCATGCTCCTCCAGTCCCCCTTGTCCTCGATCTGTCAGGATGGAGAGCGGAGGAAAGAGCCGGTAAATCTGTAATTTATCGGCTCTTTCCTTTTCTGAATGGACAGAATCAGTGATCACTGACTGTTCATTCATAAATGTCACTGAGCATCGTAAACTGTGCTTACGATGCCTCAGTTTATGAATGGGGAGGAGCCGCTGTCTCCTCTCCATTCATCTTCAATGCAGCTGAGAAAGGGACTGGGGAATCTCCATCCTCAGCCCCCTTCTCCCTGTCTCAAAAGAGAGATGTCAGGGGTCTGTAAAGACCCCCTTATATCTCACCAAAGCCCCCCCCCCCCCAATAGGGCTGATAAAAAAATAAAAGAATTGTAATAAAAAGGTTAAATTGTAAAAATAATAAAAAATAAAATAAGAAAACACACTGACATCGTCCACTCCCCCCTCCCCCCAAAAAAGAAAGCATTGTAAAATAAATAAATAAGTAAATATGTTGTAAAAAATAATAAAAAAATAAAATTGTAAAAAAACAAAACAAAAAAAAAACTACTGACACGGTCCACGCATTATCAGTGCTGCATATTTGTGCCACTGTCACATGACATTAAAAACAAGTATTGGTAATCGGTATCGGTGAGTACTTGAAAAAAGTATCGGTACTGTACTCGGTCTTAAAAAAGTGGTATCGGGACAACCCTAATAAATATCAAGTACAAATTTTAGGAACTGCAATCATTTTTACACACAGTCCTCCCATTTTTAGGGGCTCAAATGTAATGGACAAATAAAGATATAATCATAAATAAAATGTTAATTTTTAATATTATGTTGAGAATCCTTTACTGGCAAGGACTGACTGAAGTCTGGAACCCATGGACATTACCAAAGACTGGGTTTCCTCCTTTCTGATGCTTTGTCAGGCTCTAACTGCAGCTGTCTACAGTTGTTCTTTGTTTGTGGCTATTTCTGCCTTTAGTTTTGCCTTCAGCAAGTGAAATGCTCAATTGGGTTGAGATCAGGTGAATGACTTGGCCATTGCAGAATATTGCACTTATTTTCCTTCAAAAGCTCATGGATTGCTTTTGCAGTGTGTTTTGGATCATTGTTCATCTGTACTGTGAAGCGCCGTCCAATCAACTTTGCTGCATTTGGCTGAATCTGGGCTAACATTATATCTCTAAACATTGCAGAATTCATCTGGATGCTTCTGTCTTCTGTCACATCAATAAACCCCAATGACCCAGTGCCACTGGAAGGCATGCATGCCCATGTCATCACACTGCCTCCATCACGTTTTACAGGTGACATTGTGTGCTTTGGATCATGAGCTGTTCCAAGCTTTCTCCACCCTTTTTTTATTCCCTTCATTCTGGTACAGATTAATCTTAGTTTCATCTGACCAAAGAATGCTTTTCCAGAACTGGTCTGGCTTTTTTTAGATGTTTTTTGGCAAAGTCTAATCTGGATTTTCTATTCTCAGGCTTATGAATGGTTTACACCTTGTGGTGAACCCTCTGTATTTGCTTTTATGAAGTGTTCTCTTGATTGTAGACTTTGACAATGATACGCCCACCTCCTGGAGAGCGTCCTTCACTTATCTGGATGTCGTGAATGGGTTTTATTTTACCACAGAGAGGATCCTGCGAGCATCCACCACTGTTGTGTTCTGTGGACATCCAGGCCTTTTTATGTTGCTGAGCTCACCAGTGTGTTCTTCTTTCCTCAATATACCAAGCTGTTGATTTGGCCACTCCTGATGTTGCTGCTATCTCTCTGATGAATTTGTTTTCTTTTTTGAAGCCTTACAATGGTCTGTTTCACTTGCATGGACAGCTCCTTTGAATGCATGATGTAGGTTCACAGCAATAGATTCTAAATGCAAATAACACACTTAGAATCACCGGGGGGGGGGCTAATCTTAAGAGCTGTAATTCCTAAACCCTTCCTCCAATTTGGTTGTACATACCCTCAAACTAAACCTGAGAGTGTGCACTTTCAGCCCATATATATTATAGAACTATAGTTTGGATATGGTACATGCCTGAAAAAATCTAAAATTGTGCCCAAATAAATATGAACCAAACTGTATACAATATATATATATATATATATATATATATATATATATATATACATACATACACAGTATTTTGCCTTCTGTGGTTCCTATTTTACCCCATCATCAGCATTCTAATTCATTTTTTAACTATACCTCATTTGACGTCATCACTGTGCTTCTCTATGCAGTGTAGACAGATCATGGCTGGTGGGAGAGGCCGGAAGGGTGCTGAACATAACTTACAGAAAATATCACAGCACTCTGTCTCAGTACTCCTCTCCAGAGCCCTAAGCCATGATGCAAGCAGTGGGCTATGTCATGGGAAGAGTTATACAAAAAGCAAAATGCCTTGATGGGTTGATATCAGTCTGGAGTAGTTTTGCAGGTAGATGTCCTCCAGACAGGCTCTTACTCACTTACAATTTACATTGCACAATGTGAGATGCTCACAGTGTGCAGTGAAATCTGAGTAAGCATTTTCAGTACAGGAGAAGAACCTTTACAGCTGTGCAAGACTGAAGAAAAGACTGACATCCAGGGTAAATTGGGACATGAGGGTTTTGAAAATCTGTGTAATTGTGGTTTAATGCATTCAGTACATATAAATAAAAGTTCTTACCATGGCCAGATTGAATATTCCACCCACTGGCCCTAACTGTGAAGCAGCATCAATCAGTTGTCTCGTCCCCCCTATAGACACCACATCTTTGGTTGAAACCACAATGGTGATCCCCGCTTCCTTCCAGCTCTGCACTTGTTTTGCCTGATAACCTGGAAATAAGAACAAAGTCTAAATTATCTTTCAAGCCCAAAACCATTGATAACCCCACAAATAGGACTGACCACCCAAGCCATATTCTTTTTACCACTAAGGCTCCGTTCACATCTAGGCGTTGTTATTTTACAGGTCTTAGATAAACAATTGTCAGTGCAGGTGTGTGGTGTCAACCAGAAATGTAGGATAAACATACAGGCTGGGGATGCAGATGTAGTGGATGCAGAATGCCCAATAAACATATATATACCACCATACATATACACAATTAGGAATAGTAACGCTAGGTACTCATCCAGTCTGTGTCAGCAGTTGGTGATGAGTTGGTCGTGGTGGGTTCACACTGAGGCAGCGCTGAGCCAGAAGCAGAATGGACTTCTAAGGAAACAAGATAAAGAAGGCAAGCGCGCCTCTAAGTGTAAACCATAAAGATTTCATTAAGGAAAAAGAGCAGAGGTACTCACAAAGGTGGAGGTGGAAATTGCATTGCAGTGTAAGCCACTGCGGGCTTAGTGTCCATAATGTCTGTATCTGCCAGAAGGTAGGGAAGTGGTCACTGTCTCCAGGGGATGCAGAAGAGAAGGAGAGCACCAGTGGCTTCTGGTGCTTCCTGGTTCCGTCCTGGGGCGGCATGTCGTCACTTCCGATTCGGGGATGGCAGCGTGATTGCGTGTACGGCGACGTGTTGTTGGGGTCTCCGCCCCTTCCACGGCCTGAGGAAGGGGCGGAAGACCCGACAACGCGGCGCCGTACACGCAATCACGCTGCCATCCCGGAACCGGAAGTGACGACACGCCGCCCCAGGACGGAACCAGGAAGCACCAGAAGCCACTGGTGCTCTCCTTCTCTTCCGCATCCCTTGGAGACAGTGACCACTTCCCTACCTTCTGGCAGATACTGACATTATGGACACTAAGACCGCAGTGGCTTACACTGCAATGTGATTTCCACCTCCACCTTTGTGAGTACCTCTGCTCTTTTTGCTTAATAAAATCTTTATGGTTTACACTTAGAGGCGCGCTTGCCTTCTTTATCTTATTTTACAGGTGTTTTTGCAGAGTTTTTGAAGCATTTTTTGTATAGGCGCTTTGAAGTTCAAAGGTCACCAATGTAAAATCAGTAAAATGCCTGTAATCTGCCAAAAAAGAAGCTCATGTACTTTTTTGAGCGACGGGCGTTTTGCTTTAGGCAACAGAACACTCATATGTGAGCAGGGGCCATTGAAATGAATGGGAATTGTCTTGTTGGGCGTTTTTAGAGCTGAGGCTTAGAGCAGAAAAACGCTCAAAAACGCCTAGATGTGAACGGAGATTCATCCAACAATCCAAGTTTTGATTAAGGATTCATATAATGTCAAAATGTTACCGGTACAAACCATATAGACCAGAGGTCTTCAAACTTTCTAAGCAAAGGGCCAATTTACTGTCCTTCAGGCTATAGGAGGGGCAGACTGTGGCCACTGGGAGCAGAAAATGCCCCGGCATCAGTGCCCCATCATTGGTTTTAATGGGAGGAATAGTGCCCCGTTGTTGATATCAATGAGAAGAATAGTACCCCATTGATGGTGCCAGTAGGGGGAATACTGCTCCAGCATTACTGTCAGTTTGTGGAACAGTGCCCCAAGTTTGGAGACCACTGATAGACTATTAGTGGAAACTAATTTTATTAGCAGTTTCTAGATTTCTTTAAAAGAGATTATAAGTGTGAGAATATGAAAATATTGTTTACTCTAAAGGTAAGAAAGGGGACACAGGGGGGACAGACATATGCGATAATTGCTGATACTGACAATGGCTGTACCCTGCTATACGTAAATTCCTACATAAACAAGGGATGTGTTCCAGATAAAACTCTGGATGCAGAAATTTGCGCCCAGAGTTTTACGTTCAAATGCATAAGCAATTTTTTTATGCAATTGCTTATACATACAGTACATATAACCACAAAGCCTTTGAATTCTATAGGTGGTTATAGATGGCACCTGTGGGCTCCCTGGTGGGGAATAACGCCAACACGTATGCTATACGCCATGTGCATGAGCCCCAAAAGAAATAAATTCAGTACAATGTACAATCAGGTATGGGCATTTTGTGAAAGCTTACCATTCCTTATCCCGGATCGAGAGGTCAGAATGAGATTACGAGCACCTCTTTCGATTAACCACTGTGCTAACTCCAGGCCAAACCCGCCCAGTCCTCCGGTGATAATGTAGGACTTTGTCGGAGGGAAGGACGTCCGCGGGATTGCAGGAAGTAGAGTGTCAGAATCCCTTACAGATCCGATTTCTTCATCCCGTACCTGCAATGGATGACACAACTGTCTCAGATCACAGCACATACATCATCAGCCTTTCTCAACCAAGAGACCTCCAGAAGTCACTTTCGGTTCTTTCAGCAATGAGCAACGTCTACTGCTCATATAGGTAACCACTGACACCAATTACCTTTTTACCTATCTGTAGAGGAGCATTCTTTCCACTTACTATGTGTAATGGGACCTTTTCCCACTAACCACCAGTATAGAGTGGCCTATCTCCCAATGACAACCAGTATAAGATGGTCCTTCTGCTCTGGCTACCAATGTAAGAGGAAACTACTCCATTGAGCACCTTGGTAAGAGGGCACTTCTTCCACTGAACACAAAACTACAATGACCACCAATGTAAGGGAACATTACAATTTCATTATGAACATTTCTTTTTGTGCCATTATTATTATCTCATTATAATTACTGAAAACAACGTTGCCATATAAGGCAAGCCCTGGGTGTGAAATACGCCAAGTTTGCCACCTTCCTTATTCTTATATTTGTTCTTCTTTCTCAACTTATTAAAAGAAAATTTTATAATAATGCACTATTATGGCTCTGAACGGCTCTGACGTAATTTCCGGTGTCTTGGATCTTGTGAGTGCACTGTGGAGCGCAGGGCGGCTCAGATGACAAGCGGAGCGGCTGCGATTCCTCTACATCACTATTACTATGACTATTATTATTATACAGGATTTATATAGTGCCAACAGTTTATGCAGTGCTTTACAATTTAAAAGGGAGGCAATACAGTTACAGTACAATACAAGAGGATTACGAGGGCCCTGCTCAGAACAGCTTACAATCTAATAGGGTGGGGGCAGGTAATACAAAGGGTTGTAACTGTGGGGAATGAGCTGATGGAAGTGGTAAAAGATTAGTTGGAGGCATGATAGGTTTCCTTGAAGACGTGAGTTTTCAGGGATTGCCGGAAGGTACCAAAAGTAGGAGATAGCCGGACAAGTTGAGGTAGAGAGTTCTAGAGGATGGGAGAGGCTCTAGGGAAATCCCCGAGACGAGCATGGGAGGAGGAGACCAGGGAGCTTGAGAGTAGGAGGTCTTGGGAGGAGCGATGGTTTGGGTGATATTTGGAGACAAGATTGGTGATGTAGCACGGAGCAGAGTTGTGAATGGCTTTGTATGTTGTGGTTAGTATTTTGAATTTAATTCGCTGGGCAATTGGGAGCCAGTGAAGGGATTGGAGGAGAGGGTTGGCCGACACTGAATGGTTGATAAGGTGGATAAGCCTAGCAGCAGCATTCATGATAGACTGCCTATGGAGAGGCAGACCAATGAGCAGGGAGTTGCAATAGTCAAGGCGAGAGATAACAAGGGAGTGAATGAGGAGCTTGGTGGTTTCATTTGTTAAACAGGGGTGTATTTTAGAGATGTTATGGAGGTGAATTATACAAACTTTTGACAACCATTGGATTTGAGGCTGAAAGGACAGGTCAGAGTCTAGGATTATACCTAGTACCCTGGCATGAGGGGAGGGACTGATGCTTGCATCGTTGAGTTTGATGGAAAAGTCATGAAGGGGGGCACAGGCAGGGGGGAATATTATTCTCGGTTTTAGATAGATTTAGTTTAAGGAAGTGGAGTGACATCCATGCTGATATGTCAGTTAGTAAGTTAGTAATGCGAGAGGAGACTGAAGGAGTGAGGTGAGAAGTAGACAGATTGGAGGAATAATACATGCAATTAAGTATATTACATCCAAGTTTGTTGGAGCTTGGTGGGTCCAGAGGAGTGGAAGAAATCAATTTATGTGATTAATCGCATTACATCTACACTATATTGTCAAAAGTATTGGGACACCTGCCTTTACACGCACATGAACTTTAATGGCATCCCAGTCTTAGTCCGTAGGGTTCAATATTGAGTTGGCCCACCCTTTGCAGCTATAACAGCTTCAACTCTTTTCTTCCAGAAGCACATTTGTGAGGTCAGGCACTGATGTTGGACGAGAAGGCCTGGCTTACGATCTCCGCTCTAATTCATCCCAAAGGTGTTCTATCGGGTTGTGGGGAGGACTCTGTGCAGACCAGTCAAGTTCCTCCACCCCAACTCACTCATCCATGTCTTTATGGACCTTGCTTTGTGAACTGGTCTAAATCATTTGGTGGAGGAGGAATTATGGCGTGGTGTTGTTTTTCAGGGGTTGGGCTTGGCCTCTTAGTTCCAGTGAAGGGAACTCTTAAGGGCCAGCATACCAAGACATTTTGGACAATTTCATGCTCCAAACTTTGTGGGAACAGTTTGGTGATGGTCCCTTCCTGTTCTGACATGGCAATCAGTCAAAGATCAGTTTACAACAGTTTGCCTGCTGTTGATTTTGAGTACTGAACAGTATTGACTATTAAAGGTCAGACCGAATTTCTAGCCAATATTGGCCCATCTACATATCAAATTAAAATCAAAACTCCAGGCAAACAGTTAACTACACAGCTGAAATACATAAACTGGTACTGTTTTACTAACTAAAGGATTTGTATGTTTGTCCATCCAGTTTTGAGAATGCACACTGCACAGCAGTGGCGAACACTCATGCAGGGGGCAAGGGCGCCGCCCCCCTAATCCATGTGCCTGGCCCCTAATCTACATGCAGGGCGCCGGAGGCATGGATTTCAATGGGGGTTTTTTTTCGAAGCACATGATTAGAGCCCGAGGCTCCAATTGGCTTAAAAAAGGATGAGCTCGG
Source organism: Glandirana rugosa (assembly GCA_018402905.1). Lineage (NCBI taxonomy): Eukaryota > Metazoa > Chordata > Amphibia > Anura > Ranidae > Glandirana > Glandirana rugosa. Next base: position 37,320 of record BLSH010102671.1, read on the forward strand.
GGTGCAGTGTGCCCTTCCATTTGTGTGACATTAGCAAATGAATATTCGCTAATCTCTTCCTGTGTCTCCTCCTGGCCAATCAGGAAGCAGGTCCTGAGACATGATTGGCCGGGAGTCCTAAGACCCGCTTGATCGTGAGTCCTAAGTCCTGAGTGGCCAGGAGGAGAAGAGACCGCCGGGACTCGGAAGAAGACAGGGGGGGTCGGAGCCACCGAAGCCGCGACCTGGCGGGGGGGGGGGGGGGGTGTCGATGCACATACTGAAAAAATGTTTTTGCCTTAATGTTAGGCTTTACAACCACTTTAATAATGTATGAATACAAAGCTGCATTAATTTTTGCTGCCCAGGCTCTAATAGGACTACCTACCACCACCATCTCACCTTTATCAGAACTTTTCCAATATGTTTTCCTTGCGCCATGAACCTGAATGCCGGTTCCACCTCATCCCGAGTAAAGATGGTGCTCTTAAGTGGCTTCACCACTCCATCCCTTATGCCAGATTTCAGCAGGTCAGATACTTCCTCCCATTCTCTATTCCCCTCTTCAAAGAGGGCATCAAGCAAGATTCCATGAAAGGCCACATTCTTCAGGAACAGTGCCATACCTGCAGAGAGGCAGCAAGGAGAACAGTGTATTATAAATTGTGCCATCGAATGAAACCCCTTAAAGAGCCCATGGGAGCCAAAACCCAGGGTTAAGCAGGATCTACTGTGCTTAGCCCAGCACTGGACAAATCCGAGCAGCCAGGTAGCCAACGCTACTTAAAAATTACAACTGGTGCTTAACTTTTCTTTCTAATAAGGTTTATTGATTTTTCCATAAAAAGTGATACAAAACATTTCAAGGATCCATATAAAGTAACAATAAGCATATACGAATAGTACAAGCAATATACTTCATAAAGATTCCAAATTAGAACTATGCACGAATATCCTTAATACAACTAGTGCCTAACTTTTGAAGTTTCCTTGTTGTCGCCAATGGAGCTGGCTCCTAAAAAAATCCTGATGGCTCCTGGATTGAACAGAATGGCTGTTCAATTCCATATTAATTTGTCCACCTTGGCTTAGCGCTCTTTTTTTAAAAAATATTACCCCATGGGTAAGAGGGTAATACCTAGCTCTCATGCCACTCACTCCCCTGACTTTGGCATGATCCTTTCTATTTTGGACATAAGGTCCAGTGTCAACAGGCTTTTTTTCACTTCTAGCCAATTGTGTATTCCAATACAAGTCTATGAAAATACAAGACCGAACTGAAGGAAGTCAGCTGAAGGTGAAATTCATCTGTCAATGAAATCTGAATGAACTCAGAATGGTCTTAAACCAATGTCAAACTGATTCCAGGTACAGGTAAAAAAAATTCTTTATTTACAACGCAGGTGCTCATTCCCGTTCAGCTTGTGCTCATTACCGTTCAGCAGGTGCTCATTCTTATGGGCATGTGCAGAGTCACAAGCACAGAAGCCCAAGATGAGCAAGGACTAGAATGCGCATGCAGATCTGCATTGGTAAATACATGCAGGCATGTGCAAAAGGGCGTGCGCACACAGCCACAGATTCAGCCTATAAAAACTGAGAGTCTACCTGGCTTCAATGCTGGATTGTCCTCAACTCTGGTTCCCGATTCTAATCCATGTCTGCTAACCTTGTTCCTGACCCGGCTATGTCTGACATTTATGTTACCAACCTCAGCTTGGATTTATGACTACGTCTCCACTTCATGATATGGTACCCCACCGCCAGCACGTTACCGACTTCTGCTTGTTCCCGACCTTGAACCTGATCCTGATTCTGCACCTGTCTGCCTGGCTCCTGCTGAATTAGGCTTGTGACCAGACTCCACACCACTGAGAGGACTTCTGCATTTCCAAGCTATAGCTCACTACTACAGCTTCCTGGCACCTGCGCCCTTCCACTGCCCTAGCACTCCCTGTCTCCACTACCAGGGGTGCATGGACGGGAATTGTGGAAGAGGCCACCCTCGTCATCTCGAGCTCCACAGTCAGGTACGTGACAGCAGGTTAAAAGATTCCAGTATACAAGAAAGCACGGACTCATTTTAGCCTGAAGAGGCCTTAGTCATAGTGACTTTAACTGTACCTGATATGTGTGCTCTAATGGTTTGTGGAGAGCTTCAGTATGGCACTGGAATAGCATTAATCTCTACTCTGGATAATCAGGTTACAGCACCTTGTGCTTTGTTTGAATGTCAAACTAATGCCATAAACACAATCACAATGGCGGTCCACATAGACCCTATTTGCTTCTGTAGAACACATTCCCTGTAGAATTGGCACATTCAACATTGAACATTGAACACGATAACATATAGAAAACTTTGATCCAAATGAAACTTGCAGTGGCACTCTAAACTGAGACAGAGATCTCCCTGCCGGTTGCAGTAAAGGGAGCTGGCGTCAGTGCACCATTCAGAGGTGTAAGAGCATTGTCAACAAATCAAAGAGAAGAAAGGGCGCCGCTCAACAACCCAGTGCATTAGTATGTAGATGAATGTGACTTCAATCAGTGTTGCTCCAGGCACGTTGCCCTGACATATTTCCCCTCGTTAACCAGAGCTTGGTCTGTGACGGCGCCCTTTCTTCTCTTTGATATAGGAACCTTTTCTTATACTCACCCAGCGGCGTGTTGTTGGACAAATCATATTTGCCAATTTCCAGGAAGCGCCCGTGACGCGCCAGGCACCGCAGGCTGGCCTGTAACTTTTCCTCTGCCAGAGAGTTTAAGATCAGGTCCACTCCTGGGGAGGAAAAAACAAGGTGGGATCAGTTCCGTCTTGAAAGATAATTTATTGCAGCAAAGTTGGCATCTTCATGCTGTGCCCTCACCTCGGCCTCCTGTCACACTGAGCACGTGCTGTTCAAAAGATGTGTTTCTGGAATTTGCAAAGCACTTGGAGTTGAGCTGTGGGAATTTGCTTTGAAGATATTCCTGCTTCTCTGCAGATCCTGAACAAGGGTCAGAAAATGAAGACAATTTTAACAGTTGGAGTTGTGTAATTGAGTAAATCCATAGGTGGCCATCTGAACATTACACCTAACTATGGGGAAATAAAGTATGTGGGCACCCCTCAGAATTCAAGCTTTTCCAGGGAAGGGTACTGATAATGCTACAACATGAACAGACATTCTACACAATTGTGCAGGTCCAACCTTTTGGTAAAAGTTTGGAGACTTTTTCTGTTCCAGCATGACTGTGCCTCTGTGCAAAGCTCCAAAGACATTTGAGAAGTTTGGTGTGGAAGAACTTGAGCGGCCTGCACTACTGACCTCAACCTTAATGGGATGGATTGGAATGCCGATTTGAGTCAAGTCTTTTCATCCAACCACAGTATCTAACCTCGCAAAATGTTCTTTTGGCTGAATAGGCAAAAATTCTTAAAATCTTATCATGAGCTTCCCAAAAGAGCGGAAGTTGTTATAGTTACAGTAGGTTGGAAACTCCATATAAATGCCAGTGGATACCCAACAAGCTCATAAATGGTCAGGTGTTCACAATCTTTTAGCCATAAAGTTAGCTACAAATATGAATTGTAAAATATTGTCCCCGCGAGCTAGAAGAAACTGCCAAGTTATTTAAAACCTCAGCATCCTAATGCCTATCCAGGTATCAGCCAGATCATAACCCTTCCTGCCCTCGCGGTTCTTTTTACCACTTATTATGGTCACGCCCTGTCATCCAATGCTATTGGTTACAGGTGGTCCAATTCCTGCATGATCGTATGGGGTCCCCACTAACCCTATGCCCTAAACCAGTGGTTCTCAACCCTGTTCCTTAAGTACCCCCAACGAGGTTTTCCTTTACTTTTCACAGCTGCTTTAAAGCAATATCAATGACATGGTATGGATAAGAGCTATTTTATCTAAGGGAAATTCCCAAAACATGGCCTTTTGGGGGTACTTGAAGACTGAGGTTGAGAACCACTGCGCTAAACAATGTTTTCTGGGTTTACTCCCAAGTCAAGATAGTGACAAACATCTCACATGTTCATAGAGTAAACACTTTTTATTGCTAGAATGTTTATTATTACTCATTGCTGTATTTTACATTTCTAAATGTACCTAGATAACTGTATTATTGGAAATGTTTGATGAGAGTAACAGATTACTGGATCTTGTGTCCCATAAGAATATATTAGGCTTTCCTCCTTACATGACAATTCGGTTTGTTTTACATACAGTATCTCACAAAAGTGAGTACACCCCTCACATTTTTGTAAATATTTTATTCTATCTGTTCATGTGACAACACTGAAGAAATGACACTTTGGTACAATGTAAAGTAGTGAGTGTACAGCTTGTATAACAGTGTAAATTTCCCCTAAAAAAAAACAACAAAAAAACAACACACAGCGATTAATGTCTAAAACGCTGACAACTAAAGTGAGCACACCCCTAAGTGAAAATGTCCAAATTGGGCCCAAAGTGTCAATATTTTGTGTGGCCATCATTATTTTCCAGCACTGCCTTAACCCTCTTGGGCATGGAGTTCACCAGAGCTTCACAGGTTGCCACTGGAGTCCTCTTCCCCTCCTCCATGATGACATCACAGAGCTGGTGGATGTTAGAGACCTTGCGCTCCTCAACCTCCATTTGAGGATGCCCCATAGATGCTCAAAAGGATTTAGGTCTGGAGACATGCTTGGCCAGTCCATCACCTTTACCCTTAGCTTCTTTAGCAAGGCAGTGGTCGTCTTGGAGTTTGGGGTTGTTATCATGTTGGAATACCGCCCTGCAGCCCAGTCTTAGAAAGGAGGGGGATCATGCTCTGCTTCAGTATGTCACAGTACATGTTGGCATTCATGGTTCCCTCAATGAACTGCAGCTCCCCAGTGCCGGCAGCACGCATGCAGCCCCAGACCATGACACTCCCACCACCATGCTTGATGGTAGGCAAGACACACTTGTCTTTGTACTCCTCACCTGGTTGCCGCCACACACGCATGACACCATCTGAACCAAATAAGTTTATCTTGGTCTCATCAAACCACAAGACATGGCTCCAGTAATCCATGTCCTTAGTCTGCATGTCTTCAGCAAACTGTTTGCGGGTTTTCTTGTGCATCATCTTTAGAAGAGGCTTCCTTCTGGGACGACAGCCATGCAGAACAATTTGATGCAGTGTGCGGCGTATGGTCTGAGCACTGATAGGCTGACCCCCCCACCCCTTCAACCTCTGCAGTAATGCTGGCAGCACTCATACGTCTATTTCCCAAAGACAACCTCTGGATATGAAGCTGAGCATGTGCACTCAACTTCCTTGGTCGACCATGGCGAGGCCTGTTCTGAGTGGAGCCTGTCCTGTTAAACTGCTGCATGGTCTTGGCCCCCGAGCTGCAGCTCAGTTGCAGGGTCTTGGCAATCTTATAGCCTAGGCCATCTTTATGTACAGCAACAATTATTTTTTTTCAGATTCTCAGAGAGTTCTTTGCCACGAGGTGCCATGTTGAACTTCCAGTGACCAGTATGAAAGAGTGAGAGCGATAACATCGGATTTAACACACCTGCTCCCCATTCACACCTGGGACCTTGTACATTAATGAGTCACATGACACCGGGGAGGGAAAATGGCTAATTGGGCCCAATTTGGACATTTTCACTTAGGGGTGTACTCACTTTTGTTGCCAGTGGTTTATACATGAATGGCTGTGTGTTGAGTTATTTTGAGTTGACAGCAAATGTAAACTGTTATACAAGCTGTACACTCACTACTTTATATTGTAACAAAGTTTCATTTCTTCAGTGATGCCACATGAAAAGATATAATAAAATATTAAAAAAATGTGAGGGGTGTACTCACTTTTGTGAGATACTGTAGTTACGTCTTGTTTTTTTTTTCCCTTGTAATAACATGCCGTTCTGTTTATTGCATTGATCCTTGTTTTATATGAATCTTTTTGTTCAATAAAGAGTTTATGTGATTTAAAAAAAAAAAAAAAAAAAAAAACCTCAGCATCCCAGCAAGCATGAAAAACTGAAAAATCAGTTTTATGTGGCGCGACCCTTTTAAAGATGACTTGTAATTTTACTGGAGGAACCTGATACCCGAGTCTGATGTTCATGTTCTGTGTGCTCATATAATAGTGCATAAATACTGCGTGTATGCAATGATGAAGGAAAAATAAAAAATCTGGTGAATCCAAAACCAAATGGCTTTAAATCCTAATAGAAAACAACAGTGGAAATGTGATTGCAGATGGCCAACACCTAAATATTCTTATACAGAGATATATTTTCATAAATTGGTACTGGGTACACACAGTACATCCAAACATGCAAAAACCAAATTAAAAAAATAATTTCATTCAAGACAACTTACCCACTGTTGTGAACACTTGGCACCCCATGCTAAGACATATAGCAATAGCTGCCTGACCGACCCCTCCTGATCCAGAGTGGATGAGAACACTTTCGCCTTTCCGTAAACGTCCTCGTACAACCAGCGCATAGTAAGCTGTAGCATAGACCACTGGCACTGTGGCGGCATCAGCCAATGACCTGCAAGAGAACAGGGGTGCCTTGTATTAGTGTTTACAGTGCTGGATTCTGAGTACCAGTGGTGTATCATCCATGGGTGCAGGGTGTTCACTGAACACGGGCCCTGAGGGGTTGGGGGGGGGGGGGGCCACTGTGCTCTGACCCACACTACACCCATGGATGATCTCTCCCTGGTTGACAGCCGGGAATTATCGGAGCAGTGTGGGCTTGCACACGGGCCCACTAATTTCATGATACGCCCCTGCTGAGTACTCTTATGTATTCTAATATATATATACACAGATGTCTGCACAGGCCTCAGAGCCGGCAAATCTTAAAAAAGTGCAACCACAGACAAGTAATCTAAAAAAAAAAAAAGTTCAGCATTAACGAATAACAATTGCAGAATAGGAACAAAGCAGCTTGTATAATACCTTATAAGTGGAAGTAGACGCCTCTCCAAATTATTAAGTTCAGGTGTTAATACCACAGCATACAAAGGCATTCTTGATATCTTAAGCCCCGTACACACGGGACGACGATCGCACGAACGATCGTGCCAAATCGTATGTTGGCTGTTGTATGTAGCATACTGACTGCACTACACGATCGTACGACCGCAAAAGAACGTTCAGGTGCATGTAATTAGCATCCAGCCATTCCTGACTTTGGAGCATGCGTGTTTTGTACAATACAACTTTGTTGTACCAACTGCTCTGTACACACGATACAACGGTCGTATGAGAGCTTGTTGGTACGACCAAGTTTTCTAGTCTGCTCATACAACTCCCTTGTACGACCGTCGTATGTTCGACTGTTCAAATCGCGCATACGAATGATCGATTTGGCATACAACGGTCATGAGTACGACGTGTTGTATACGACCGTCGAACTGTGTGTACGGGGCATTAGCCAACCCTGTGGTGACTGTTTGGGGAAGGCCCTTTTCTGTTCCAACATGACTGTGTCCCGGTGTACAAAGCCGGCTCCTAAATTACATGGCTTGATGGGCTTGGTGTGGAGAGACTCTAGTGGCCTTCACAAAGCCCTGACCTCAACCCAACTGAACACCCTTGGGATGCGTTAAAACAATAATTTCAAGTCTGGCATTCTCATCCAACATCAATACTTGACCTCACAGATGAGATTTTGATTGAATGAGCTCAAACCCCCACAGACATACTCCAAAATATTGTGGAAAGCCTTCCCAGAAGAAATGAGGCTGTTATAGCCCAAAAGGAGACCCTACGCCATATTGATGTCCATGCTTTTGGAATGGGATGTTCAACAAGCTCACGTTAGTTTGACAGTCTGCTTTCCACAAAGCTTTGGCTATATAGTGTAAATCTTTGCATTTTAACCCACCAGCATCTATATGAAATAAAGTTAGTTTTATGCAGACTGACCCTTTTACTCATTTAGGGCAAAGAAAAGGGAAGCCCATGTGACATTACTTAGTAGCAGGGGAAGAAGGGAGTCGGTTCAGGAGTGCAATCAAGTAATCCTGTTACTTTTCCCTACAATTATCTACATTATAGATTGGTTTTATTTACCAGTTCTCAGGAACATTCCACAAGAAGCGCTGATCAGCATCCACAGCGGTAGCAAGACCTTTAGCTGGAAGAAGCCCCATGACCCTTTTGCCAGCAGGGTCACGGCCTGAAAACTCCATTCCAAGCATGCACTGCTGCAGCGCCAAGTCACCTTGTAACGAAAAATAAAAGAAAGAAAAATGAATGATTAAAATGTACCAAAAAACACATATGCCTACAAACTAGGTAAGATATGATATTCCAAATCACATACAACAGTATAAAAGCAGGGGGTCATTCATTATCATCTACATGGAACACAATTTCAATTTCCCCTGGTTTTAGCGAAATTGGGAAGATATACATTTTCCATTTTTCCTGGTGAACATAGGACAGAAATTGATGGGAAATCCAAAATTTTATAGTTGTGACTAGAGGAGGAGAACCCCTCTAATAGGAACATCTGTTCTGGTAGCCAATCTCTGGGAATTTCCTTCAGCTTCAAGCTATTTCCTCTTAATTTCTTGCAGCACAGGACAGGAAGTGAAGGTAGATCCCCCTCAACAGGATAGCAACACCTAAATAATCTGACTGAATTGGTTAAACATAAATTTTAACATTACATTTTAGAATGAAGGATGAGACATTTCTCTGGATAGCTCTTTATATGTACCCTGAACTCTGTGGCTAATAGCAACTATTAATCCAAGCAAGCACCTAATTGGAAATTCTGCATTGGCCAACTCTTTTTTTTAAATAAATGTGAAATTGCACAATCTGTTGCGATGAATAAAATAGGAACCCATTATCTAAATAAATGATAACTAAAATTGCACGGGTCCTTTAATTCAAATGGGTATCAGCAGTATCAAATTCAATGGCTGCATCTACTGCTTGGCAAAGTCCTGTTTTACGAACCACTGTGCAATCTTATACATTGGTTGGCCATTATGCCTCCTGCTATAGCAATAGAAGATCTTACCTGGGATGGCGTCAGGGGGTAGTTTCCCAGTTGCCAGCATGATGTCCCGGAAGTTGAGTGAGGCATAGTAGACTTTACACAGTTTCACATTGGGGTTAGTGGGCTGAAAGTGACGCAGGGGAGAGGCGATCCAGCGCAGAGTAGAGAGGTCACCTCGGGTCAGGACATTCACAAAAGCAAACGGAGTGTTATCCTGAGCTTGATCTGCACAAACGAGATTTAATATCCACAAATATGAGAGTCAGACAACGGCTTATTGGCAGAGAAAGTCCAGCAGGTGGACACTAAGGATGGGCTCGGGCTTGTGCAGAACCGAACGTGCCTGAGCTCGCCAGGAAGTGAACCCTGCACTGCACTAATCACAGACAGTGAGACATTTCCCAGATCGCTGCAGCCGCGCATGAGGAAATGTCTCACTGCCTGTGACTAGTGGAGTGCAGGGTTCACTTCCTGGCGGGCTCGGGCACGTTCGGTTCCAAACAAACCTGAGCCCATCCTTAGTGGACACCCAGACAACTCTGAACAATTTGCTTTTTGCACATGCATACACGATTTATACAGTGAGCTGTCACCCCATCATACATTAGGCTCCATTCACACGAATGCTTTTTTTTATGCTTTTTGCAGAAACACAGGACAATTTTTTAACATGGGTTCCTATGGAACACGTTCACATTAAATTGGTTGTCAATTCATGACAACTACTTAAAACTACAGGTAAGCCAACAATAAGTCTTATCTGTAGGTCCGGGAATATCTCCTAAACTTGTACAGTTTAGGAGATATTCCCTGGGGCGGCCCAGGGTGCCGTTTCTTCGGTTGATGTGCTGTAAATGACGGCTCCCGTGCGTATGCGCGGGAGGGACGTCAGCGCGGCTCTGCCAATCACAGCACTGGAGCCCGCGCTGTGATTGGACAGCATGGTCACATCGGTGTGCCGAGACCGCTGTAACAGCTTCGTTCCAAGGTAAGTATTTCATAATGAACTAGTATACTAGCTCATTATGCCTTTGCTTTACAGGTTTTTTTTTCTTTGGGTGGGGGGGGCTGACTTTACAACCACTTTAATGCATTTTTGTGCCTGTGCGTTTTTGGAAAGGGTCAGGGAAATGTTTTAAATGCAAAACGGTGCTTTTTTGCATTTCTGGGTCGACAGACTTCAATGGAGAAGCATGTAGTGCATTTTTGCTGTGATTTGCATTTTGCATTTTTTAATCTGCCCAACAACAAAATCCCCCCCCAAAAAAAAAGCATTAAAAAAAACCTGCAAAATGCAGCAAATTGCATGTTGAAAAATGCAAAAAACACTACAGAAATGCTCAAAATCAACATGCATAGATGTGAATCCAGCCTTAGGCTGGATTCACACCTATGCATTTTTAGTGCTTTTTGCATTTTGCAGATTTGCACTGCAGTCCATGTAACATGGTTTCCTATGGAACACGTTCTGAAGTGCAAATCTGCAAAAAGCACTAAAAATGCATAGGTGTGAATCCAGCCTTAGAGGACACTTCCAATTTTGCCATTGAAAGTCAGATCAGGGAATGTTGCACTTCTGATAGTTACTTCAGTCCAGGAAGCATCAATGAACTACGAGAGCGCTCACCAGCACCCTCATAGTTCACTGAGAACTACAAGCTGTCGGCCACAAAGGGTATTGGTACTTGTAGTCTATTCATTGACAGAACTCTGTGAAGCAATGATGTGGAGCCCCACATGGCCACAACCTTTTCAAAAGTGACAGCAGGTGTGGGTAGAAGATCCCCAGGAGAGGGAACATGTTACATGTTGCACCCTAAATACAGATTTAACATCTAACATATTCCCTAAGGTGAACTTAAAGTGGAGTTCCACTCATGTAAAAGTCAGCAGCTACAAAAAGTGTAGCTGCTGACTTTTAACAATCGGGGAAAGGAGTGATATATATATACACTAAGAACTCAAAGCATATGAACAGATGCATGCTACTCACTAACCTTTCTGAAAGGGAACATGGCGGAATGACCCCCACTTCCCGCCATGGTAAACATTCATCACTAAATCTTTGCATTGCAGCTGCTGGAGCTCCTTGTCAGGAACTTCATACGCTTCCACTTTAGAATTAAAGATGCACCTGGGGTGAAAATCACAAGATAATTGTGTTGAAAGGAAGATCGGTGCACAAATATTTACCTATCAAGCTATTCAAGAGCTGCTTAATTTAATATACTCAGCATGAATCTACACGTTATATGGTTATAAAACAAATACTATACAGAGTTTACCTAAAGGGAACATGCAGTGTTTTTATATGGATTTATTTTTTATTTCTTATGTTCAGGATCAAAAAATATATATGATAATAAAAATAATAATTTCAGGTGCCTTTTTTGTTTTTGAAATAGTGCATGATTTTTTTTTAATATTTACATTCCAGCAGGTGTCACCCTTTGCGCTTGTTAACTGTCTATTCTTAGCTGCTCTGCTGGAAAAAAAGCCTTGTGTTTATAGTCATTAGCGCAACAGAACTGACTGAAGCAGACATGGATGACACCCTGTGGCTGCAATGTATCTTCTTCTTGCTGGCTGCATCTGGGCAGTGGGTCTAGGGGTTTTAAATACATCCTTTAGGCCACTGAGCTTAAAGAACACTGAGCAGGTGTTTGTATTGTTATTTATGGTGGCTATGCATGTGAACACTCAGAAACTAGTGGTTCACCTTTTGCATCAAGTGATAAGACACCCCAACACTCAGTTGAGCTGTCCTACAATGTATGTATGTATGTACACTATATTACTAATTAGAATTAGAGTGGAGACTGTGAGCCAGGCCTCATCCAACATCTGTGCTTGACCTCAGAAATGCTCTTCTGGAAGAATGGTCAAACATTCCCATAGAGACTCCTAAACCTTGTGGACAGCCTTCCCAGAAGAGTTGAAGCCGTTATAGCTGCAAAGGGTGGGCCAACTCAATATTGAATCCTACGGACTAAGACTGGGATGCCATTAAAGCTCATGTGCATGTAAAGGCAGGTGTCCCAATATTTTTGGTAATATAGTGTATGTACTGTATGTGTGCTTATTGCATATTCTGTCATAAAGCATTATAAAATAATACCTGAGTCGGTGTCCCCCAGGTTCCTGGCGCAGACAATTTACCATCCCAACAATACCGGAATTTGGTTGCTTCAGGGCAGTAAGCCAAATATGGTGATCAGTAGAATCTGCCATTAATTCCTGTGTGGCACAAACAAAACTTTAACTATCATCAGTTATATCATTTACATTCAATATAATAGTGGATCATGGGAATGATTACAAGATTAGTTAATAATGAAGTTTCCTGCCTTTAAGACCAACATACCTTTGTTGGATGCCCAATAGATTATTGCACAATGTGATTTCCCCAGACTGTGTCCTGTATTGATATATCAGCCAACAAATGAAACCACAGCATGCTGTAGAGCAGGGGTCTCCATACTATGGCCCTCCAGTTGTTCAGGAACTGCAAATCCCATCATGCCTAGTCATGTCTGTGAATGTCAGAGTTTTACTATGCCTCATGTGTAGTTCCACAACAGTTGGAGGGCCAAAGTTTGGAGATCCCTGCTGTAGAGGATTAGGCATCTCGTGGAAGTGTGTAAGATGGTGTGACTTGTTCAGCCAGCAAAGCTCTTCAAGTGAGTCCAAAGCACAGCAACAGGACAGGCAAGTATTATACCTCTTCTTTTACACGTTTGGGTAGGACCTAACGTGTTCCCCTGAGAGTAAATGTAGTGAAAATGTGTACCTGGAAGTATCCTACCTTTTCCAAACTATGGGCAGCACTGAAAGGAGAGGGCCTCCTCTAGGGATTATTTACACGAGCATCATCCTCTAAAGCAGGGTTTCTCAACCAGGGTTCCTCCAGAGGTTGCTAGGGGTTCCTTGAGCAATGGTCAATTTCTACCTCTCAGATAAATTCCCAATGATACCATTGATCTTTTTAGCTATCTGTAAGGGGGTAATTCTTCCCATTGACCACAAGTGTAAAGAGCATTCTTCCCATTGACCACCACACTAATACATCATGAGTTGTAGATTTTTAATTTTTAGCAGGGGTTCCCCGAGACCGGAGAGTTATTTCAAGGGTTCCTCGGTGTTGAAAAGGTTGAGAAAAGCTGCTCTAAACAGTGCTCCACAGTGGATCCACAGTGGATTGTGTCCATTGCGGCATGGCTCTTTTTAGTTGAATTATTTGCGTTCTTTAAGCAAGGGGGATCATTTTTGCCACAGCATGTGTACACCCTCATTTGCTGCCTTCCAGCTTCAATGAGAGCAGTTTGGGGAGGGGCAGCTCAACTTCATGTTTTTACGACTCCCCAATCAGAAGTGTTGAACATAGTCCTAATGCTGCAAGTAGCTGATTAAGAAATGTCACCTGTCCTCTATGGTTACGCTTACTGGACACTCAGAGTTGGTGCTGTGTAGGTATAAGATAACCTTGCAGAAGGATAAAGATGCTGAATTATTATGGATGCTTCCTCTGTAATCCTTCCATAAGCTTAGGGTATTTAGATGGTGACTTGTCATCACATGACCATCCTGCAGAAGCCAAAACGGCATGGAAAAATGTACCTGGTGCAGCTATACCATGGGCCACCCCCATCTACCCCTTCCCTGCTCCAGCTCTAGCTTAGAAATATCCAGATTCAGAAATGCTGCTCTGGAGGAATAATGAGTTAGAACATCTCGATAACCAAATATCAGAATATGAAACCATGGCAGAATTTATGATCTCCCTGATATAGCTTACCTTGAGAGATTCCACCCATGAACAGTCCATGTCTTCTACGGACAGAGTTATAGGGGTCCTCTGTGGGCCACGTCGACGGCATAAGAAAATGACAGAGCTGTAGAAAGATTTCTTCATGGCAACCAAATCCAAAGAGGCGGCTTCGAACAATTCCTCCCATTCTGCCTGTCAGGGATAGAAAACTATTACCAGGCTTTTTGTATCTCAAGTTTAATTTCTTAACCTGCACATCAGCAGATACAATGTCCTCCTACCCTAAAGTGATATTTCAGCTGTAAATGGAGAACATACATTCCTTTTCAAAAATGGTTACCCAGTTCAGTTTAGGATCCGGAGTTACCTGGTCTACAAACAACACTCCAAAAATATAGTCCAATTACTTTGAATACTTCAGACCCGTATACTTTGAAACAAATACAGAATATTTCCAGAAAAAAAACCCAATAATTAATGAGGATGTTTTTGCTCATTAGAGAGCGCATTTTCAATATTTGTTTCCTATATAATTATATGGTCCTGTAATAGTCACCTAGACTGGATCATTATAATTATATGGTCCTGTAATACTCACCTAGACTGGATCATTATAACATAATGATCCTGTCGTAGTCAACAAGACTGAATCATTATAATATGGGATTGTAGTGGTCAGTAAGACATGATCATTATAATCATATGGTCCTGTAGTAGTCACCTAGACTGGATCATTATAATTATATGGCCCTGTAGTAGTCACCAAGACTGCATCATTATAATTATATGGTCCTGTAATAGTCACCTAGACTACATCATCATAATTATATGGTCCCGCAGTATTCACCACTGGATCATTATAATCATATGGTCCTGCAGTAGTCACCAAGACTGCATCATTATAATTATATGGTCCTGTAGTAGTCACCTAGACTGGATGATTATAATTATATGGCCCTGTAGTAGTCACCTAGACTGGATGATTATAATTATATGGCCCTGTAGTAGTCACCTAGACTGCATCATTATAATTATATTAATTATATGGTCCTGTAGTAGTAATCTAGACTGGATCGTTATAATTATATGGCCCTGTAGTAGTTACCACTGGATCATTATAATTATATGGCCCTGTAGTAGTCACCTAGACTGGATTATTATAATTATATGGTCCTGTAGTAGTCAACAAGACTGATTCATTATAATAAAATGGGATTTTAGTAGTTACCAAGACTGGATCATTATAATTCTGTAAGTCTGGATCGTTAGAATTATATGGGCATCATTAAAGGTTTTTCAGAAGTCCGGTGGGATTAATTAATCCTTGCCATCTTTTATCTAAACCTGCAATAGTTCCTGGCTCGCTTCTTACCCACTTTGGACTTGTGGATGTTCTCAATCCTCCTGTTGGATTCTCCATATTACAAATTCAAATTACAAACCCAACTATTAAAGTGGAACTCATAATGGCTATAGCAGATGTGCAGAACCTTTTTTCAGCAAAAAGGTCTTGCCACCACAGCACCCAAGATATACAAGAACCCCAGGCTAAATTTGCCAAATGTATTTATTTATTTCAGGTACTTATATAGCACCGTCAATTTATGCAGCGTTTTACATATACACTGTACATTCACAACAGTCCCTACCCTCAAGGAGCTTACAATCTAAGGACCCTAACTCACATTCATACATATACTAGGGCCAATTTAGACAGGATCCAATTTACCTAGCAGGAGTGTGGGAGGAAGCCGGATTACACTGTGCCTATATGAAATCTTTACTCTTTCTTTTGAGATAGATAGAGCTTTCTTTTGTGGTATTTAATCACCACTGGGGTTTTTATTTTCTGCTAAACAAACGAAAAAAGACTGAAAGTTTTAATTAAAAAAACGTTTTTCTTAGTTTCTGTTATAAAATTGTGCAAATAAGTAATTTTTCTCCTACACTGATAGGCTGCACTGATGGGCACTGATGAGGCTGCTCTGATATGCAGCACTGATAGGTGGCACTGATGGGCAGGCACTAATAAGCAGCACTGATGGGCACTGATGAGGCTGCTCTGATATGCAGCACTGATGAGGTGGCACTGGTGGGCACTGATGAGGAGGCTGCTCTGATATGCAGCACTGATGGACACTGATAGGTGGCATTGATAAGCACTGATGGACAGACAGCACTAATGGGCACTGATAGGCGGTACTGATGAGGAGGCACTAATGCGCAGCACTGATGGGCACTGCTAGGTGGCACTGCTAGACAGCACTAATGGGCACTGATAGGAGGCACTGATGAGGAGGCACTAATGGGCAGCACTGATGGACACTGCTAGGTGGCACTGATAGACAGCACTAATGGGCACTGGTAGGCGGCACTGATGAGTAGGCACTAATGGGCAGCACTGATGCGCACTGCTAGGTGGCACTGATAGACAGCACTAATGGGCAATGATAGGCAGCACTGATGGGCACTGATAATCAGGGCACTGATGATCGGTGCTATATAATCAGTGTAAATGTGTGCTGTCAGAATTGCTGGTTCCCGGCTCCCTTCTCCTCACGCTGTGAAGCGTGTGAAGAAAGAAATGCCGATAACCAGCACGTTTGTTCACATGTGATCAGGTGTGATTGGACACAACTGATCACATGGCAAAGGGCAGCTGTGATTGGCCCTTTACCACGATCACAGAGCATTGCTGGATGTGCACCAGGGGGAGTGGTTCTGGGAGGATGTCCATGGACGCCCTCCCAGAGTGAGAGAGTAGCTCTGTAGCTGTTTTTCAGCTATACCACGGTCATGAAGTGGTTAATATACTCCTTTCTGAAAATACACAATATAGCAAAAGGTTTCTGAACACCTGACCATCACACCTATATACTGTAAATTTGTTGGACATCCCATTCCAAAACCATGGCCATTGATATGGAGTTGCCCTCTCCAACCCTTTGTGGCTTTAATAGCCTCCCTTCTTCTTGAAAGAATTTCCACAAGAATTCAAAGTGTCTGTGGGAATGCAGAAGAGCATTTGTGATGTAGGATACTAATGCTGGAGAGAAGACCTGACTTGCAATAGGTATTTCAATTCATCCCAAAGATGATCAGTAGGGTTGAGGTCAGGGCTCTGTGCAGGACACTTGAGTTCCTCCACACTACACTCATCAATCCATGTCTTTAAGGACCCTGCTTTGTGCACAGGGTAGTTATGCTGGAACGGGAAAGGGCCTACTTCAAAATGTTAGAAGATTGGATGTGCACAATAATTTAAAATGTCTTTGTATGCTCTCGCATTAACAATACCCTTCACTGGAAACACCTGAACTCAATAACTTGGAGAAGTGTCTAAATATGTTTGGCCATATGATGTCAGTCAGTGGTTCTCAACTTGAGTCCTCAAGTACCCCCAACAGGCCATGTTTGCAGGCTTTCCTTTATCTTGCACAGGTGCTTTAAATCAGAGTCCATGGCTTGGTATTTTGGACAGCTATTTTATCTAAGAGAAATTCCCAAAACATGGCCTGTTAAGGGTACTTGAGAACCACTGGTGTACATTAAGATGGGCGTCTAAAGAAAGGACTGTCTTTGATGCCCATTAAAGCCTTCTTCTAATCTTTCTACTAAGAGGAAGGACCTGGCGGGAGGTAACAGAAATAATAACAGCTCTTCCCACAGACACTTTGGTCACCAGATCTAATGGCAACCCAAGTGCCAATTTATTGCATCTTACCTGAGAGAGAAGCCCATCTTTCTGCTGAAGATTTTGCGTCCTCAGAAAGGCTATGCTTTCTCCAAGGATATCCCCTTTCAGAAGCGTGTGCAGCAAAACAAAAGCTCCTTCCTTTACTGCGGCAGCCATATTGGGAAGGACCTGTCTCGGGTCTTTCAGCAGATGTCCTGAGCTGTTACACACCAGCAAGTCAGCTCCTGTTAAATTGTTAGGTGGTGAGACCAATGGGTCCCACTGCTCCACAGCCACTCCTGCCACTTCGAGGTCATCGCTCAGCTCTGAGAGGATTTCTAGTGTCCGGTCAGTGGCTGTATAATCCACCTGCAGCATTGGTTGGGTGTTCAGAAGACTTAGCACATGAGAAGATAAATGGCCGTTTCCTGCGAGGGCCTGTGGAAAATTGTAAGGGGTCTGGTGGTTAGATAAATACACATAAAAAGAGAAATACTGCTTGTATAACTTGTATAATTCAGCTGGTACACCAAATTCTCCCCTCCCTCCAGACTAACAATGCTGCAAGCCAAAGGTTCCCCCTGTGCTCCTTCATCCAGAGTGGGGGCCACACCATCACAGGGAACTGCTTTAGGTGGACTTTTGAACCCTGAGAGATGACTGCCATTACCTTCTGCATTCATGTGAATGAATCTAAATGCAGTGTATACAGGCTTTTGTTTAGTTCAGTACCGCTTTCTTCATACAAGTCAAGGGGAATGCAAAAGCAGCTTGACAAAGTTCATATGTCAAACACAAGGTCCGCAAGCCAAATCTGGCCCGCCAGGCCATTTCATGTGGCCCTTGCACCCAGGGCATTATTTTTAGCTGGAAGTGAGATGAGGACAGCCTGTGAAAGAGATCTGAATCCTGCACATTGTGCATAGCACACCCCTAAACCCTGCACTCTGTATGTAGCACACTCCTCAACCTTGCACTCTGTGCTCAGCGCACCCCTGAAATCTGGACTTTGTACGTACTGCATCCCTGAACTCTGAACGCGGTATACAGGGCACCCCTAAAACTGCACTCAGTACATAGCGCACCCCTGAACCCTGCAGTTGGCACGTAGAGCATCCCAGAACTCTGCACTCTAACATAGAGCACCCCTGAATTCTGTACTCTGTATATAGCGCTCCTCTGAACTCTGCACTCTGTTCATACAGCACCCCTAAACGCTGCACTCAGTACGTAGAGCACCCCTGAACTCTGCACTCTGTACATAGTGCATTCCTGAACTCTGTACATAACATGCTCCTGGTATTTATTGCCACGCCGACTGAACGCAAATATGCGGCCTTGGCTTGAAGGGGTTGTACCGGGGTGATGCATGCAGCTGCACGCATCACCCCGGTACCGTTTTTTAGAGCCGGCGGTTGGCTTTCATGTGATAACAACTGATGCGTCTGAGAAGCCACTCAGCCTTTATCCCAAACACCCTCCCACTGTTAGCAATATGGTCACACCCACAGTTCAATGCAGTTCGGCGAGGGCTGGTTGAATTCATGCACCTATTCTCTGAAAAAAAGCCCTGGGTAAATTTATATAGTTTTATAGATACAAATGGTCCTTTGAGGACAACCATAATGTTGATGCAGCCTGTGACGAAATTGAGTTTGACATCCCTGGTTTAGATAAAAGAGAATTGCAGTTTAAATGTAACAGTGAAGGATCTCAGGAGGAATTTGGAAGTGTCTTAAAGATGTCAGATGTAAGCTGCCACTAAATTCAAGCTGCATTTGTCCATCTAAAAAATTTTGAAGAGTCATAATTTTGGTCAAAGGACTTTACTGTCTCCCCTTTTTTTCCAGAAGCTGGATCATATATGGATGTACTCCAAGTGGAAAAAGTATAGTTCTATCATAGTGCTATCTGCACTTACCTCAATGATTTTGATCCTGTGTGCACTGCCATTCTCCAGCACTGTATCTAGACAAGTTTTGAGGCTTGAAGAATTAAGTAGCCCGTTCAGTAGGGGGTCTTCTCGGAGCTGACTGCTTTTTTGTAGAAGGGTCTCTTCCAGCTCTGAATGCAGGTTGCCATTGAGTTCCAGGTTACAGATCTCTGCGAGAACATGGAGAAGACCCTGGTCGGAGGACACGCTCAAGTCTTTTTTACTTTGGCCACCTACTGCAGATTTGGTTCCAGGAATACCCAGTTTTAACCCATGCTGTGCCACTTTTAATTCCAGTTCACAGATCTTATCTGCAAGACAAAACAATAGATCTAGGTGTGTATCAGCCATGTCTGCTCTAGAGTCTAGATGTATTGCCTGCTTTATACTACAGCTTTATGTTATCTTATCACTTTTAATGTGGTTGTCAACCCATATAAAAAGAAAAAACGAAAAAAAAACACCAAACTGCAAGACAAAGGCATAATGAGCTAGTATGCATCGCATACTAGCTCATTATGAAATACTTACCTTAGATACCCGCACACCGCTGTGACTGGCGACATATCTCCTGGAGCTTCTTCCGGGTTCGCCGGCTCTGGGCAATTACAGCGTGGGCTCCTGCTCTGCGATTGGCCGGAGCCACGATGACGTCACTCCCGCACCGGTCATGGCATGAGAACTGAAGAAATCGCACCTTTGGGCACGATGACGTCGGCACATGCATATACAGTGAATATCTCCTAAACTGTGCAAGTTTTGGAAATATTCACGGAACATACAGGTAAGCCTTATTATACGCTTACCTGTAGGTTAAAGTGGTTTAACCACTTTAAAGGGTAATTACACTGTTGTGAAAAAAATATAGCAAAAAACAAACAAAACCATAGTATATACACCATTGGTATACAAGCCACATTGTGATTCGAAGCTATATGGCAACCTAGAGGTGTTTTGTACACAGATTGTGTACAAAAGGCTCCAAAAATGTAATTTCCTGCTTGTGTGATTGGCTCACTGGTTTTCCATAAAGTCTGCACTAAGATATAAGTGAGATTTTAGGCATCCTCTGCAAAAGTAATTTAATTTTGGTGAGATACACTGTAAGGCTTCACTTCTAAAGGGATGCAGACACTGACTGCAGCATTTCTCATCAGGGAGGATAATTTACTAAAGGCAAATATACTGTGCACTGCAAGTGCAGTTGCGCTAGATCAAAGGGGAAGCTTCTGATTTCTATCATCTAAGCATGAGTAAGCAAAAATATGTTTTTTTTTATATTTTCCTTGCATGTTTCTCCTCAGATCTAGAGCAACTGCACTTGCAACTTGCAGTGCATAGACTATTTGCCTTTAGTAAATTAACCCCAAAGAGTGCACCAGGTGATTATAATGAACCAGTTACCCCCATTCAGAATCTGTATCAAAAGGATGTAATGGGACAAGTAGCTTTCTCTACAAAGCAGAGACAGGTAGGTATCTGTAAGTTTGATAAAATCACTGCAATGCACATTGATTACCCAGAGGGATTTTTTCTCTCAACTAAAGTGGAATTGTCCTTTAAAGTGACTCTGTCACTATAAGAAAGTATAGAATGCAGCCTCCTAGAGTTGCCTACATATATTTGTTAGCTGCTTTCACTCCCTCCAAGTTTCAGCAATTCCTTGTCGCTACATTTGTTTGCTATTAAATTGGTTTCTTTATTCTTTTTTTAAACTGAGTTTTATTGAAAAAACATAGATAGACATAGAGCAATATAATTACAATATCATATGGCTATTACATAAGGGAGAGAACAGAGCACTGATTGCAGGGTGGGTAAAATCCCCTACATTAGCCATAAAATGCAAGATAATAATTATATTATCATTCATTCAATATTCAAACAAAGAGGACATTTTAGCAAAATATTGTCTGAGAACACCTTATTTAGCAGTTCTTATAAGTAGGTAAAAAGAAAGAAAAACATAAAACCAAACAAAACATTTGCGTTTCGGTAACAATTGGACATACTATAACTGGTATCTTCACCTATTTATTGCTTTTATTCTAATGTGTATCCCGCCAGTAGTAGCCGCTCCATTAGGGGCACCGTCCCCCCCATCCATGTGCCTGGCCCCTAATTTACATGCTGGGCGCATATATTCCATTGAGATTTTTTTTTTTAAGCACGTGATTAGACCCAAAGGCTCTAATTGGCTTAAAAAAAGGGTGGGCACTGCGCCCTGAGCCCACCTAGTTGTGTGACAATAACGAGTTAATATTTGCTATTATCTTCCTGCTTCTCCTCCCGGCCAATCAGGAAGTGGGTCCTGAGACCCAATTAGCCGGGAGTCCTAAGTCCTGAGAAGAGAAGCAGCCGCCATGAGGAGATGTCGGCCTGGATGGGGTAAGTGCGGGGCTGGCGGGGGGTGAGCACAGCAGCAATCGGACGATTAATCAACTGGGGGGCGTGGTGGCAATGATTGAGCGAGTGTCGGGGATTGGTTGGCTGGCTGGGGGAAGGACGGGGGGTGGCTGCCATGGGTTAACCCCTCCCAAGAAAATTATGTACCAGCAGCCACTGGATCCCGTGCTCCTACCTTCTTGTCCTTGTAGCTTTGAATACTCTCTCTATCCTGTCTATTGGTCAGAGAAGAAGCCCATTATAGCGGGCCCATATGTGTTGCCCCTATTACACCATGTACCTGTACAGTGTTCCAGTAGAGCGTGGAGGTCCTTATCTTCTTGCAGACAGTCTTCTTCAAAGTATGGGGTGAAGACAAAGCTCTCCAGGGTTGGCGGAGTTTGCTGCTGCTGCCGGCGGGGAGCTGTGGTGGCATGGAGTCCTGATATTTGAACACCTCCAGATATTATCCTTTCCAAACACTTGTTAACAGCAACCGGTACAGCTACAATGATAACAAAAAAAAAAACAGTGAAGAGTTGACTAAAAAGTTAATTGGAGAATCAGAAGTGAAATAATAAATTAGCTTAGCTAAGAGTGATTTGTCCGTAAGGCTAGGTACACATGGGAAGTTCTTTTTTGTTCAACCCAGCGGGCTAAATGAAAAAAAACCAAGAGGTCGCCGTACTAACACATCGATATTAGTGCTGTGATCTTGCTGCTGTGCTATTGTGTTCTGACAGGAGGACTGCCCCCCTGCAAGAACACACGGATCAGCTTTCGCAGCCATTGGCTGCGAGCATAGATCGTATGCTGGTTTTCCAGCATTCTAGTTCTACAGAAGCTGGTTGTAAGACTGGCTTCTGTTGGACTAGTGGGCTGTGCACATGGGCCAAATGTTGGCTGTTGTCTGTTCGGCCCATGTGTACCAGCCTTAAGGGTGAAGCAGTCCACCACCTTAGAATAGCAAAAATCTGAGGGTTCTTGAGGTTGGGATTCAGGGGAGCACCCAGTAGGCAAGGCCTCAAAAAAGCTTTACCAGAGTCCAGTCACCTGAAGGTACCAGCCTATAACCCTAGGTCTATGAAAATCAAGCCTGCTCTTTACTGTACGATTAAAATAAAAAGATTTTATGCAATAGAACCATTACCCAACAAAATGTGAATAAAACTATACATGATACTTTTAGGAAGTCCTAGTTTGCTGAAAGGGCTTAACAGGTGTTCAAATGAGTAGCTTGTTAAAATATGGAGAAGGCAGGTTTAGTATTAATGTAGAAAAGAAGGTATTTCCCATGCCTCTCCAAAAGGGGAGGCTATCGGAGATGGGAATTTTAAAGTGCCCAGTCAATATAGTAAGAAACATATAAAATCGCATAATATTTTATTCATACAAAATAGTTTAAAACTAGGAGTATAAATCCATACGGGATAACATATACTAGACATAGACATATACTGCAACCATCTGTACTTGGATGGATAGCGAGAGATGCATGGATCAACGCATTTCGCCCAAAAGAAGGGTTTCTTCAGGATCCACCTTGTAGTATTTACAGAGCTTATAACTAGTAAACAATACAGACAAACGCTGTGCACTTTTTCAGCAGTTGCTCCAGAGCTTTGTAAATGAGGAAGAGCTCTGCTGACTTCCATCAACCAATCATGTGAAAGCAAAAATGATGTTTTTATTTTCCTTGCTTTCCTACTTCTTTTTTAAAGCGTATCTAGACCCAAAACCAAAAATGTATCATACTGCAGCTTGCCAGTCCTTAGATGTAGTGGTTGCTTTCTTTTATCAGGCTTTTTTCTTTATTTTAACTAACTCTGTCAACCTAGGCTTTCCTGGATTGAAGCCTCCTCCTCATCTCCATTAATGGGGGGGGGGGGAGGTTGCAGTTCCCCAAAGACAAATGGCAAGGCTTACAACATTGTTTGAGATATTAGTTTCCTGCAGAGGAATAGCTAGCAGTAGTTACATTCAACTGTACTTGTTCTGTAATGTTGAAGTTGTTTCGTAGTTCCTACAAGCAACTTCCCCAGTTCCCCAGTGGCTTGGAGAATCTATGAAGTGTCTTCAACATTACAGAAAAAGTGCAGATGAATGTGACCAACTACTACCAGCTATGCCATACCCTGGATATTGGAGAACCTTCATAGACCTGCACAGAAGGTTCCAAGGACACCAACACTGTATTTTCAAGAGGAAATGACTGTACTGGTTATTGGGAGATAATGGAACCACAGCTCAATATCTGCAGAGATTTTTGTTTGATAGCATGCCCTCAAAGCCCACACAAGTGATTGATATTACTCAAATGTAAGTTCCTGTATGGCAGAATATTCCATATCTATATTAAATTTGTTGTAAACCCTTACCTATACCCAGTGAAGTGACTGGCTTCAGGTGATACACAGAGATGAGACAAATCCTCCTACATACATTGAACCTGTTTATCTGCAGTCTTCACTTCTCTACAGCCATTCAAAGTACTGAATTTATAAAGCTTGTCTGAGAGTTCAGGAAAAAGGGGTTGGTGAGCTAAAATTACGCTCAGTGAGAAGAGCTCTTAGAGCTGAATGGATGGAAGAGACACACCCTTCTTCACACAGTACACAGGATGAGAGCTGAGGCTGTCGATCAGCTGGAGCTCCCTCCCTGTCACCTTTTTTCTCTTGGTGTCAGGAAAACTTGATAGCATATGAGCAAAGCAGCAGACAGAAATGACACTTAGCGCTCTTAATAGAGATAAGTACACACTATAGAGGGATATGCTTTGTTCATATTTCATTCCTAAGGTTTGCAACCACTTTAAGTATGGTAACCATACCGTTACACAGGCTATCCCCCCTTCAGTCTATCATGAATGCTGCTGCCAGACTTATACACCTTACTAACTGATCCGCAACTGCTGCCCCACTCTGCTAATCCCTTCGCTGGCTTCCCCTACCCCACCCAAATTAAAAATACTAACCACAACATACAAGGTCATCCACAACACTGCCCCCAGCTACATCACCAATCTAATCTGCAGATATCGCCCGAATCGTCCTCTCCGCTCCTCCCAGAACCTCCTGCTCTCTAGCTCCCTTGTTACTTCCTCCCATGCTCGCCTACAGGACTTCTCCAGAGCCTCTCCCATCCTCTGGAGCTCCCTGCCCCAGAATGTCCGGTCAGCCCCCACCCTGTTGGCCTTTAAGCAATCTTTGAAAACTCACTTATTCAGAGAAGCCTACCCCACCTCCACCTAAGAACTGCGCTTGAGTCACCGCTATCAGATCATCCCCTGCAGCCATTACCTTTTGTACCACCCCCCCCCCCCCCCACTCCCTTTTAGATTGTAAGCTCCACGAGCAGGGCCCTCCTATTCCTTCTTTATTGAACTGTATTGTAATTGTACTGTGTCCCTTCTTTATTGTAAAGCACTGCCCAAACTGTTGGCGCTATATAAATCCTGTATAAAAATAATAATTCAAAGCTCTTCCATATGAGGTTACAGTTTACCAGTCTCCTAGAATTTGCATTCACAGTAGGAAAATGAAAAAAAAAAAAAGGTACCTTTCTTGTCATCTGGACCTGGACAGACGTGTTCCTCGTGCGTTGTTGGGTCGATGTGTACAGACAAGATTCTCGTTGGTAATCGGAGGCTGCGGCCTTTTATTCCCAAGACCAACATTTGCAGCATGGTGTCCAGGAACGTCACCCAGTTCCCTGTCCACTGCAACTTCCCTCTGTCACCTAGGACAACATACAGCAGTTAGCTTTATATTTCACTTAAACAACATCAGCTGTCATACCTATTTCACCCTTAGGCTGGCCATACATGTTCAATCGTCTTGTGCAATTTTCCTTTAGATTTACCAAAAACCATACAAGGTCAAAAGCAAACAACTTTCAATTGTACCAAATTAGGCAGGTCCTTGCACTACATAGTTTAAGGTAAATCTATAGGAAAAATGTGCAAGGCAATTGAACGTGTATGGCCAGCCTTATGGAATCTAAGCAGTTAAGCAATTCTTACATATTGATTGGGTGATAACATTGTCATTACTTAACAGTCTTATTATGGTCAGTTTTTTTATCAAATGGTTCCCCGGCAGCTAAATAAAAAAATAAAAAAAAATAAAAAAGCAGTTCTGACTGCAATACTCAGTTGCTCTTCGGCACCATCCATTCCACTACTAGAAGCTCCCAGTTGGTGGTGTAGAAGGACCAAGATGCTGCATACGCTGAAGCTACTTCAATAATGTTTTAAGGCATATGAAGTACACCAAAGGTCTAGAGCTAGTTAAAGGGGAATTCTAGCTTTTACTAAGCATGAAGATGAGAGGGAGCACCCACAAGTTCAAAATAGGAAAGTACATCGCCAGGACCTTTAGTAGATAGATCTCCGCCCTAAAGTTCCCACAAGTTATCAGAAGCCAAGATGTGACCCATTGGATGCCACCTTGAGCTGAAATATCACGTTTGGGTGGACTACCCAAAGGGTCAGTCCTCCCAACATTAATCTTTCAGCTTTGTTGGCTGAATCAGCCCCTGGCTTCTCATACAGCCTGTTTATTCCAACATACAGACTTCCCTGCAATCATTTCTGACTACCTGGAGGTTTTGGGTGTTCCCGCCCGCCTTTGTGTGTTCTGGATCCTTCAGTTACATGTTACATAATATAAAACAAGTGAATACTCCAGCAGGGATGGAGGGAACCCCTCATAATGGGCACAGCATTTGTGCAGACCTGGGAACTCAGAGCAGGGATGGTGGCAACTCATCTTAATGGATACAGGTGTGCAGACCTGGGATAGAGGGAGCCCCTGATAATTGAAAGACAGACCCAGCAACTCAGTGCAGTGATGGTGGGAACCCCTCATAATGGGCACAGCAGGTGTGCAAACCCAGGAACTCAGCACAGGGATCGTAGGAACCCATCATAATGGGCATAGCAGGTGTACAGACCCAGGAACTCAGCACAAGGATAGTGGGAACCCATCATAATGGACAGAGCAGGTGTACAGACCCAGGAACTCAGCACAGGGATGGTGGGAACCCCTTATAATGGGCACAGCAGGTGTACAGACCCGGGAACTCAGTGCAGGAAAGGTGGGAACCCCTCATAATGGGCACAGCAGGTGTACAGAACCAGGAATTCAGCACAGGGGTGGTGAGAACCCCTCCTAATGGCCACAGCAGGTGTACAGACCTGGGAACTAAGTGCAGGAAAAGTGGGAACCCCTCATAATGGGCACAGCAGTTGTGCAGACCTGGGAACCCAGCACAGAGATTTCACCAGGAGAGACCCATAAAGAGTGACTCAACATCCAATCTCTTCACCAAGAATACAGAAAAACACCTCACCTCTACTGTTGGACTCAATAATTCCTTGGAACGTGGGTCCATAGTCATATCCTCGCAGTCTCAATTCTTTGTAAGCATCTTTATCTGACAAGAGGAAATCTTCCTTCTCACTGTTCCCAATCACAGAATCTGTCTGCTGTTTGCGGAAATCATTCAGGCTGTTCTCTTCCATGATGGAAATCTTCCCTAGAAAGTTACATTTTATTAAGTTTAATTTTTGTACATTTCAAAATGGTTGCCTCTGTGTGGTTGGTGCCAATGTGTTCTTCATTGTAATAAAATGTCAGTTGTTGACCTACCACTAGCTGCTAGGTTTCCGCTCTCTGAGACCTCAAACCGCTTGGATGCCGGCATGAGTCGAACCTCCAGCTGAACAATGCCTAAAGAGAGACATAGAAGAAAGGGTTAATTTCTAGGTACATATATATAGGCCCATTTTAGTAAAGAGGTAAATTGTAGGGCCCTTGACCCACCAGGAACCAAGATGAGAGCTTGCTACTGCGGACTTCTGAAAATGTTAGCAGCCTGGCTTTGATTTAAACCCTCTAGCATACATATGTTAAACAGTCAATGACCCAGAACAAGATTGTGGCCATTTTATGACTTTCCTGATATGTATAGTTGTTACCAGTCAGTGAGTGCAGAAGTACTGAAGCTAGTGGTTAGCAGTGGCAGCCCCCATATTATCTCTTGTGACACTTTAATTTTTCAGTGACCACATTATCTCTAAGCACTATAGTCACCTGTTTTAGGCAGGATGGTTGCTCTGTGGATTGTGACCTCTTCAAATACAACAGGGGTCTGCTCCATGACCACACCAAGAGACCTTGCGAGCGTTCTCCATGCCAGAACAAGATACCCAGTAGCGGGATACAGAACACGACCATCGATACAATGTCCACTCATAAAAATATCTGGGGAATCTGGATTCATATCTGCAAGAAGATACAGCAACTTCCATTAGAAATTATACAAAAAATAAAAATAAAAGTTAATTTATAAACCTTTTGCTGGAAGCCAGCATCATGCAAACCCTACTCTGTCCTTGGACAAAGGGTGTAGATAGTCCAAAAAACCTTTTAGGGTATGGATTAGGGGAACCCCTACCCTTCCTTTGTTAAATATTCTTGTTCATGGACGAGACACCTTCAACTGTAATGTATTTTACATGGCCTGTTGAGGTATTTAGCACATTGATCAGGATATGGTCGGAGAAGGCAGATATGGTACAGGAGATGGTTGGAGAAGGCAGACATGGTCAAGGAGATGGTCAGAGAAGGCAGACATGGTACAGGAGATGGTCGGAGAAGGCAGACATGGTACAGGAGATGGTCGGAGAAGGCAGACATGGTACAGGAGATGGTCGGTGAAGGCAGATATGGTACAGGAGATGGTCGGAGAAGGCAGACATGGTACAGGAGATGGTCGGAGAAGGAAGACATGGTACAGGAGATGGTCGGAGAAGGCAGATATGGTACAGGAGATGGTCGAGGAAGGCAGATATGGTACAGGAGATGGTCGGAGAAGGCAGACATGGTACAGGAGATGGTCAGAGAAGGCAGACATGGTACAGGAGATGGTCGAAGAAGGCATACATGGTACAGGAGATGGTCGGAGAAGGCAGACATGGTTCAGGAGGTGGTCGGAGAAGGCAGATATGGTACAGGAGATAGTTGGAGAAGGCAGACATGGTACAGGAGATGGTCAGAGAAGGCAGACATGGTACAGGATATGGTCAGAGATGGCAGACATGGTACAGGAGATGGTCAGAGAAGGCAGACATGGTACAGGAGATGGTTGGAGAAGGCAGACATGGTACAGGAGATGGTTGGAGAAGGCAGACATGGTACAGGAGATGGTTGGAGAAGGCAGACATGGTACAGGAGATGGTCAGAGACTGCAAACATGGTACAGGAGATGGACAGAGACTGTGAACACACTATAGACGTTGTTTAAGACAGTAGACATGCTTCAGGAGACAATATATACTGAGGACATATTTCATGAGACTGCTAGAGAGCACTGTTATTACACCCCCTTTACAAATCAATGCTTCCACATCTGTGCTTGCAAGAGTCCCCTTTAAAATCAGTTATGTGACTTATGATATTTCTCTCAGCAAGATCTGTTAAAAATGATGAGGGGGGGGGGACATAAAAAAGGACAAATAGCACAGAAAAAGTAAGACAGCATAAAATAAATAAACCAAACCATTTGCCTGGTTGCAGAATATTTTCCTTCACTGGCAAAAGCACCAAATCACAGAATATTGTCTGCAAGGGAGGAGCCTCCAGGGTCGTACAATAAGTGCCAATGGGCTGCCTGTGGCCCCTGGGCTGCAGGTTGTAGATATTTGCAGAGCTGAATAGATTAATTGTGTGACCCCGTATTGGGCCAATAGGTAAATAGCAGAGAGCCACAAATATTAGCTGAGCAGATGAACCTAGTTTGCTGTATTCTTTTCTTATTTGTAATGTACAGATGTAAGAGACTGGCACCCCTCAGCACCAGGCAAAAGGGGATCCCATTTTATTTTGGGTTTATTGGTGCAATGAGCTTTAAATGGCTCCTGGGGGTCTTCTTTTTCACTACCCTTGGTCTGAGGTGAGGTGGATGCTCTGGTGTGGTGACCAATGTCTTACATTTGATATGTACAGCTAATGATGTTTGATGAAAATGTTTTCTCTCGAATATACAAGCACAATATTTGGGGAATATATGTATACTCCTGTTCATGATATCTATTTTTATTCATTTCAGTGAATAGTTAACATATGGTGTCACAAAGGCTCCTGAAGAAGCCGGAATGTATGGCGAAATATGTAGAGCGCACGCCAACAAAATATGTTGTATGATTCACTGGTGAACTGTTTTTAATTGTCTGGCTACTTGTATGTGCTTTTTACAAATTGCTCTAAATAAAATGATTTTTTAAGAAATCCGTTATACATGTGTATCGGCACCCTGAAATCCCAAATCTATTTCCAAAATTGCAGGGAGGTGGTGCCTTGGCATACAAAATCCCCCAATTTCTCCTGACTCCCCTGATAGTTTTCTTTAAATAGCTCCTGGGGGTTACAAAAGTTCCTTTCAATTATCCAGGTCCTGATTTTTTTTTTATTATTTTATTTACAAAAATAACAAAGATAGCGTATAAAGTAAAATAAAAAAAGGCAAAGCCATAGAACACAAATAACAATTGAATTACTTAAGAAAAAAAAAACATACAAAGAACACTGAATAAAATTAACTAAACTACCCTAAAAACACCCTAAAAAAAAAAAAGAACTTTTTAAGTAAATTTCACCT
This sequence comes from Glandirana rugosa, assembly GCA_018402905.1. Taxonomy (NCBI): domain Eukaryota; kingdom Metazoa; phylum Chordata; class Amphibia; order Anura; family Ranidae; genus Glandirana; species Glandirana rugosa. Next base: position 67,733 of record BLSH010102671.1, read on the forward strand.
ATAGGGCTCAGTGAGTGAAACCGAGTTTTTCTGCTTCATCAGTAACACAAAAAATGATAAAATTAATTTAGCTTAAAGCGGAACATTACTCAAAAGGGGACATTCCACTTATTTGCATCCTTTCCCCCTCCACTGCCACATTTGGCACATTTCGGGGGGGGGGGGCAGGTATCTGGTTGACAGGTAGCTATCAGATCACCACGGCCCCCACCTCCTTCCCCCCCCCCCCCCCCGTAGCCTTCTGGGACACATCACAGGTCCCAGGAGACTGCAGGGCTATTCAGAAAGCGCAGTGTGGCTCGCATATGCATAGTATGAAACCAACTGTGAAACCGCAAGGCTTCACTACCCATTTTCCTTAGTTAAGATGCCAGCGTCTGGACCTGAAGCTGATTGAAGAATCGGCTCGGGTGAGGACAGTGCTGGATCCCTGGACAGGTAAGTGTTCTCATAGGTGTGCGCTGCCTATTGCATTAGGGTGTGCACCCCAAAGCTCAAACGCACATGCCTTCCAATGAAGCCTCAGCTGTACGGGACAGTGAATGAATGAGAAGTGCACTGTGCTGAGCAGCTTGCCCGTTCACTTACAAACTGAGGCATAGTAAACACAGTTTACTATACTTAAGTTATGAATGAACACAGTGAGCAAGTGTGTTCACTGTGTTCATTTAGAAAAGGAAAGGGCTGGTAAATGACATATTCACTAGCCCCTTCCCCCACTCTCCATCCTGGAATATCCCCCACAGCAGCCTGGGGAGAGGAGAGGAGGGAAGCCAGCAGCACTGTGGGGTGGGTGGCCAATAAGGGGGGAAATACGGGCATTAGAGGGAATCAGCACTGCACTTAGTGATTAAGGTGCGTGTTCTTATATTAAAAGTCGGCAGCTACAGCATTTGGGGGGGGGGGTGCTGGAGCTCCTCTTTCAACTCTTTTTGGGATAGAAGTACAAAATAATAGTAATTATAACAATATTAATATTGAACCAAGTGAGAAGTAAATAGCTTGTCTAGGAAATGAAAGTGTATGTAAAGCCAAAACATTTTAAAAGAGAAGTATGGGTTTGCGTTTCTTTCATCTATTATAATTACCTAGGTGGATGCAGCATCGGTCCCTGGGGTCTGCACACTGAGAACCGAGCAATCGAACACCGCTGATGGCTCCGTTCTCACTACTCCCCAAGCGGAGAGCTGCTGGCTGTCAATCAGCAAGCCCTCCGCACTGCTCCACCATGCTCACTGGAGCGCTTAGCTGTGGAGGGGCGGGGAGAGGCCGTTTCAAGCGCTCAGTGGCTCACTGATTGGCTGAGACTGCTGCCAGTCCAGGGATCTGGAGGATCCACACTCTGAAGTCGTGAGTCGCCGACTGCTGTGACATCAGCAAAGAGCGGACTTCAGTCTGCTCTCTGCTGAAAACAGGTCGCAGGAGTATAAAACGCATTGCACTCCTGTGATCCATAGAAGAAGCCCAGCCAAACAAGTGTTTAACAAGTTATTTTTGTTGCCTGTGTCCCACTGGGAAATTTTCCTTCACTTCCTGTCCGGCAGGTGCAACAGGAAACAAAAGGAAGTTTTCCCAAAGGGAGGGGGCATCCCATCTTAGAGAGTTTTCACAGGAACAAGTGTCCCCATTAAATGATTAGCCCTGTACTTCTTTTTTCTCAATTGTAAAATATTGAGATTTTGAAAGGATGGGAGCACCACACCAGCTTGTACAGACCGTTTAAAAGATATTATATTGTAACAGCCAACGCGTTTCAGGGGCTCAGCACTCCCCCTTCATCGGGGCTAGAAACCAAATGATGTCGGCACTCGGAGTGGAAAAGCCAGGAATGGTAAAGGCCCTGAAATGTGTTGGCTGTTGCACAATAAAAATCTTTTAGGCCTCATCTACACGGGCGTTTTGTTAAAACGAGCTGTAACGCCGACGCCAGGAAAAAAAATCATTGTTAAAAACGCGATTTCACCGGCGATTTGCATTGGTGTTAATGCGCGTTATTGAGCGTCGGCGCTAAGTCGTGTTTTGTTTGAAAATACATCCCTCTGCTATTTTTGGACATTATAAAATAGAAAATGCCGGTGCTAAAAACGCCAGTTAACGTCGCAACGGCTCTAATGCGCGTTAGTGAACGTTTTGCCGGCTCAGCATCCATAACGCTCTAACGCCGCAGGTTCGGAATGTGCAGGTCCTGCGTTACATTTATAGCTTAAGAACGCCAACGCCATCTACAGCTCAAAAACGTCAATATGTATATGAGGCCACAGGAAGCCTGTGATCACTCCCCTCCCCCTGCCTGCCCAGCCCCCATACAGTTATAACACACTGAGGGAACACAGTTAACCCTTAGAGCACCCCCTCCAGGTTAACCCCTTCACTGCCAATGGCATTTACACAGTAATCAGTGCATTTTTATAGCACTGATCGCTGTATAAATGCCAATGGTCCCAAAAAAGTGTCAAAATGGTCCAACATGTCCGCCGCAATATCGCAGTACCGCTAAAAATCACAGATCGCCGCCATTACTAGTAAAAAATAAAAAAAAAATAAAAACCCCCAGAAATGAATTCTCATGGTTTGTAAACGCGGCAACTTTTGCCAATCAATAAACGCCAATTGCGATTTTTTTTACCAAAAATATGAGGAAGAATATAAATCGGCCAAAACCGATGAAAAAAAATGTTTTCCTTGGATTTGTATTTTAGCAAAAAGTAAGAAAAATTGTTTTTTTTTTCAAAATTGTCGCTCTTTTTTTGTTTATAGCGGCGATCAGAAATGACGCAGAGGGGATCAAATACCACCAAAATAAAGCTCTATTTGTGGGGAAAAAAGGACGCAAATTTAGTTTGGGTACAACGTCACACAACTGCGCAATTGTCAGTTAAAGCGACGCAGTGCCGAATCGCAAAAAAAATGCTCTGGTCCTAAAGTGTAAAATCCTTCCGGGGCTGAAGTGGTTAAGGTAAAAACAGCTTAAAAACGTGGCGTTAATAACGCCATGTATATGAGGCCTTAAAACAGTGGTTCTCAACTCCGGTCCTCGGACCCACTAACAGGCCAGATTTTAAGTATTGCCTTGGGGAGATGCAGACTAGAACACTGCAATCACTGAGCAGCAAATGAGATCACCTGTGATGTATTTCAGTTATCCTGCAAACCTGGCCTGTTAGGGGGTCCCGAGGACCGGAGTTGAGAACCACTGCCTTAAAAGGTCTGTACAAGCTGGTGTGGCGCTCCCATGCAATCAAAATGTCAATATTTTGAAGTTGTCACAAGAAAAACTCCTCTGGGGGTCCAGCAAGACCCCACAATTGCTGATGAGCAGCATCTAGGACCGAAAACCACCCATTGCATTAAAACGCATCTGCATAAGGTTCAGCAACAAAAGGACTTGAAAATATTGGTTTTCATCTCATTAGATGACAATGGCCCTCAGGACAACGAGAGCATTTCCCCAGAGGCAACACAAACCACAAAAAAAAAAAAAGTTTTACCATTGCATAATGTAGAAACGTATTTCCACTACACCATTGGTATACATTGGCCACCATGAGTAGATTTACATTTTTTTTATAAAAAAAATGTCTCTTATGACTTCTTCTGGAATTATACAGGGGTAGGGAACCTGTGGCTCTCCAGCTGTTGTTGAACTACATTTCCCATCATGCTTCTGGGAGTAATTGTATCCATCAGCCTTGCAATGCCTCATGGGAAATGTAGTTCTACAACAGCTGGAGAGCCTCAGGTTCCCTACCTGGATCAATGGATCCAATATTGAGTTAAACAATTTTTTTTTCTTCCATCACTACGTCACCATGTCTTCAGCTTACCAACATTGTAGACTGTGGTCGATGTGGATCCCCCTGAACCAGCAGGGAAATCTTCGGGTTTGGGGACATCCCAAGTCTGGCTGTGGTCCCATTGGAAGAGAGGAGAGATGAGAGGAGTCCCCGCCGGCACTGGATATTCAACCAGAGGATAGATATTATCACAATGAACATTAATCCTGCGGAAGGAAAACATCCGATTATCCGGAGAGCCAATGGCAATGTCAACTTATAAGAGGACTACAACAGTTTTAACCATACAATAGCAACTTGGGCTGGGACAACACAATAATTCATACCCGCTCAAATAGACCTTTCCAATGTTTGTAAGGAAAAACTCCAGATTGTTACTATGTCCTCTCTTCATCAGAGGGAGGATTGTGTTGGTTGACTTCAAACTTCTTCTCAAGATCGCCTGGTGAGATAAACGCAAGTCAGCACTGAATGGAAGAAAGATTTTTGTTCTTACATACACTTTATTACCAAAAGTATTGGGACGCCTGCCTTTACACGCACATGAACTTTAATGGCATCCCAGTCTTAGTCTGCAGGGTTCAATATTGAGTTGGCCCACCCTTTGCAGCTATAACAGCTTCAACTCTTCTGGGAAGGCTGTCCACAAGGTCTTGCTACAGCTTCTGTTGCACATTGTGAGAAGCTCGCAGTGTTCAGTGAAATCAAAGTAAGCAATTTCAGTTCAGGAGAGGAGCCTGTACAACTGTGCAAAACTGAAGCAAAGGCTGGAATTCAACTTTAAACTACTGGTGTGATCAAGGTCTAATGTATATAGTACATACTAAATAAATAGTGCATAAATCCACCCATAGGTGTATGCAGCCTATTGCATTAGGGTGTGCACCCCAAAGCTCAAACACACATGCCTTTCTCTGCAGCCTCAGCTGCACAGGACAGGGAATGAATGGGAAGTGCTCTGTGCTGAGCGGCCTCCTGATTATTCAAAAATAGAAGCACAGTAAACACAGTTTACTATGCTTCAGTAATGAATGAACACAGTGAGTGAGTGTGCTCACTGTGTTCATTTAGAAAAGGAAGGGGTCGGTAAATTATTATTATTATTATTATTATTATACAGGATTTATATAGCGCCAACAGTTTGCGCAGCGCTTTACAATAAAGAAGGGACACAGTACAATTACAATACGGTTCAATACAGAAGGAATAGGAGGGCCCTGCTCGTAGAGCTTACAATCTAAATTACATATTTACCAGCCCCTTTCCCCACTCTCCATTCTAAAACATCACCCACAGCAGCCAGGGGGTGAGGAGGGAAGCCGGCGGCACTGTGGGGGGGGTTGCAACACAGGGGGTGGGGGGAGCCCAAGCACTACGCACAGTGAATCCACCCCTAATTCCATGTGGGAATATCATGAAAGTTAAGTAGTTAGGTAAAAGAAACAATCATATTGTCAAAAATTAACTGTGAAAAATAAATGAAATGATAGATAGAAAGTAATATACTGTATATACCCTACAGGTATATCCTACTGCATGATATGTGCTAAAATGAATACCATTAATAATAAATAAATAAAAAAACACACACACAATTGCCTAGCAGGTGTCACTGTTGCTGTAGTTTTTGATATTTCATGATTTCAAATGGCACTATTTTATTTTATAGGACAGTCCACTCCAAACCTATAGCTCTGAGTTTGGTAGAAGGTGGAGGGTGAAACCACCTTTATCTCTCGGGGTGTTCTTTTAACCCCAAATCCCCTCACCTTTATATCTCAGGGGGTTCCTTTAACCCCGAGTCCCCTCACCTCTATCTCTCAGGGGGTTCTTTAGACACAGAGTCTCCTCACCTTTATCTCTCAGGGGTTTTTTTTAACCCCGAGTCCCCTCACCTCTATCTCTCAGGGGGTTCTTTAGACCCCGAGTCCCCTCACCTTTATCTCTCAGAGGGTTTTTTAGACCCCAAATCCCCTCAACTTTATCTCTGGGGGGGGGGTTCTTTAGACCCCGAGTCTCCTCACCTTTATCTCTCAGGGGGTTCTTTAGACCCCGAATCCCCTCACCTTTATCTCTCAGGGAGTTCTTTAGACCCCGAATCCCCTCACCTTTATCTCTCAGGGGGTTCTTTAGACCCCGAATCCCCTCACCTTTATCTCTCAGGGGGTTCTTTTAACCCCAAATCCCCTCATCTTTATCTCTTGGGGGGTTCTTTAGACCCTGAATCCCCTCATCTTTATCTCTCGGGGTTTATTTAGACCCCGAGTCCCCTCACCTTTATCTCTCGGGGGGTTCTTTAGACCCCAAATCCCTTTAAACTAGAACCCCAGCAAAAGCTTTTTTTTTTTTTTTTTACTTGTGATACACTTTGAAGATTCTAGAGTGAATATGCGATCAAATGATCTCATATATCCTTTGTCAAATTGAAAATATACATAATATTGTGATTTGTGTAATTCCTATATAAACTAAAAAAACTATTTTGGAGGGGTTAGAACCTCTGTCTGGCTTTTTATTGTTGTCCGCTCTCCAAAGTGAGAGTAAATCTCATTTTTCACAGTTATCAATGAAACAGGTGACCCCATTGAACGATACCCTTAATTGCTGTTCTAGTGACAACTTAACATTTTGGATTTCCCATCATTCTCTTTCCCGGTGACGAGAAACAATGAGGACAAATCTCAGCGTGGATGCAGACAGCAAGAAAAATCTAGATACAGATATAAGAATCCATTTTTGATATCCAATGTTGTGAGATATCTTTTCATTCATAAAGCTGGATTGCGTAGTGAGATGGGGGGGTCCAAATCTGTAGAAAGCATTATTTGCATCACAACCATGTTCAAAGAGTCCAGGATTTATTGAATTATTTAATGATATTTATGGAAGTACACATTTTCTTTGTCTACCCAAATCAGTGTATAGAATGGCAAATAATAATCTGTTGCTGTGCAGTCTTATAATAATAATATTAAGAACACTATTAATAAAAATAATAATAATAATAATATAATGATAATAATAATAAGAAGAAGAACATGGGAAGTACAGACACACAGTAAGCTGAAAATAACTAAATAAAAAACTATATTATTATAATATATATATATTTAATTTATTCAAAATAATTTGTATTAAAAATCTTTATGATGAAAAATAAATGTCTGGAACTATTTTCTTCCCATCAAAATAAAAGCATTTATAACCAGACTCATCTGCACACCTTGGATAAGTCAAAAATAAATATAAATGGCACATTATGGATCAATTAAAAAAACACCTATTTTTAGTTCCCATATGTTCAAAGCTGGTAGATAGATAGATAGATAGATAGATAGATAGATAGATAGATAGATAGATAGATAGATAGATAGATTAGATAGATTAGATAGATTGCTAAACAATCTGCAGAGATTACTTTGTATAAATATCACCAACATACTAAATATCCTACTGCCTTACTACAGTGGGGAAAATAATTATTTGCTCCCTTGCAGATTTTGTAAGTTTGCCCAATTACAAAGAAATGAAGGGTCTATAATTTTTATCATAGGTGTATTTTAATGATAGAGACAGAATATCAACCAAAAATCCAGAAAAAAATAAAAAACACATAATACAAATGTTATAAATTGAGTTGCAGTTCAGTGAGTGAAATAAGTTTGCCAATCAACATCTAAATGATTCAGGGAAGGATTGGGAAAAGTGCTGTGGTCAGAGGAGACCAAAATTGAGCTCTTTGTCAACTTGACTCGCCGTGTTTGGAGGAAGAAATAGGCTGACTATGACCCTAAGAACACAATCTCTACAGTCAAGCATGGAGGTTTTGGGGTTGTTTCTCTGCTAAAGGTACAGCCGACTCTGCCGCATTGAGGGGCCAATGGACAGGGCCATGTATTGTAAAATCTTGGATGAGAACCTCCTTCCCTCAGCCAGAACACTGAAGATGGGTCATGGATGAGTCTTCCAGCATGACAATGACCCAAAACATACTGCCAAGGCAACAAAGGAGTGGCTCAAGAAGAAGCACATTAAGGTCATGGAGTAGCCTAGCCAGTCTCCAGACTTTAATCCTATAGAACATTTATGGAGGGAGATGAAACTTGCCAAGAGACAGCCAAGAAACCTTTAGGCCTCCTTCACACTTGTGTGACTTTTCCTGCGACTTTGGACATCAGAGTCGCATGACAAGTTGTACCCCATGATTCACAATGATAACCATTTATATCTGTGCGACTTCAAGTCGCACCGACTTCACAGTAGTCCCTTTGGTCCGATTTTGACCTTAGACCTCAAGTTTACACAGGCATTGAAATCGCGTCAAATTTGTGCCCGCAAAAACACGTCAAAATTGCGCGACCTTCAAGTCGTGGCAGTGTGAAAGGGGCCTAAAGGGGTTGTAAAGGCAGAAGGTTTTTTATCTGAATGCATTCTATGCATTCAAATAAAAAAAAACCTTCTGTGTGTAGCAGCCACCTCAGCACCCCCTAATACTTACCCTGAGCCCCATCTCTCTCCAGCAATGTCCACGATCCCCTCAGCCATCCAGGACACTCCTGGCTGAGACACAGCGGTGGTGCCATTGGCTCCCGTGGCTGTCAATCAAAGTCAGTCAGCCAATCAGGGGAGAGAGGGGGGCAGGCCGGGGCTCTGTGTCTGAATGGATACACGGAGCTCTGATTTGGCTTGGGTGCCTCCTGTAGCAAGCTGCTGGCTGAGGGGGCACTCGAAGGAGGAAGGGGCCAGGAGAGCAGAAGAGGGACCCGAGAAGAGGAGGATCCGGGCTGCTCTGTGCAAAACCAACTGCACAGAGGAGGTAAGTATAACACGTTTGTTTTTTTTGTTTTTTTTTAAAAAGCGAGCCTTTACAATCACTTTAAGGATTTAGAGAAGATCTGTAAAGAAGAGTGGACCAAAATCCCCCCCTGAGATGTGCAAACCTGGTCACCAACTACAAGAAACGTCTGGCCACTGTGATTGCCAACAAGGGTTTCTCCACCAAGTACTAATCATCTTTTGCTTGGGGATCAAATACTTATTTTACTCACTGAACTACACCTTTAATTTATAACATTTGTATTGTGTTTTTTCTGGGTTGATATTCTGTCTCTATCATTTAAAATACACCTATGATAAAAATTATAGCCCCTTCATTTCTTTGGAAGTGGGCAAACTTACAAAATCTGCCTGGGATCAAATAGTTATTTTTCCCACTGTAAGCCCTGATGAAGGGGAAGTGAACCCCTGAAACCAGTTGGTTCTCTTTTTTCACCACCAACAAAAAAACTGACAGGGATTAAAACCTTCCCCACTCTATCCAAAACTAGAACAAAAACTTTTTTAGCTTAAGATCCATTTTTTTAACTCAGTTTACTCCTACAAATTCATCTGTTCATTTAATTTAAACCAAACAAACAAAATTACTTCTTGAGTGTCACTGATGTACCCTTGAGGTAAACCTCAAGTTTAGAGAGCTGCAATTTGGAAAAATAAATTGTCTCATGTGTGGAAGCTGTTATTACGTCTCCTATACTTATCTGCCACTAAGCATCTGTTCTGTAGCAGAGTGCAAACCTTTCTATAAAACAGGTCTGTGGTCAGTAATGAGATTTTATGTCCACCCTGCTCCCTTAAATGCAGAAATAGTAGAGTAAGCCACCAAAAATTACTTTGGCTGGGGAAACTGCTGCTCCACTCCCACGGGTCAGTAAGCTAGATGCATGACAATCATGTGATGTCCTCTGACTAGCATTGGATAGGCTGATCCACCCATTCAGAGATCTTGTGACCAAGATCTCGGGCACATGATTGGCCAACGCAAGATCCCAGGCTAGATGTACCTCCACCTAAAATAAGTATTTTGTGGCTATAGCTCAAGTGTTGAATTCTTTCGTTGCCAGAACTGTTTTGGCAATTTTTTGAACACTTCAGGTCTGGAGGTTATTAAAACCTCAAAAAACATATTTTCTGGATATAGAGCAGCCTTTTTCAACCAGGGTGCCCAGGCACAATGGGGTGCCTTGAGGTTTCTTCAGGGGTGCCTTGGCAAAATGCCTAAAATTGCCCCACAATTCTATACAAGCCAGTAGATGGATGAAGCTACACAAAGCCACACACAGGTTTTCATTGTGCACCATTACGACCTTCTAGCCACCGGCGTCCTAACAACCAATTACCCTATCCTCCTCCTCTCTGTCAGTGCTGGAGTCACATTAGCTGAGTGATGGAGAAAACTGAGGGAGAAGAGAGACATTGGAATACAAGTCAGTACCAGTGTGCAAAAGTGTATTGGATTTGGAAGAATAAAGCACCTCTAACATTGGGTGTCCTACGTGTGTGGATGTTGACGTATTATGTAAGACTATTAGAATACTTTTTTATAGTTTAGAATGGAGTGCCTTCAAATCTGTCCATTATTTTAGAGTATGAGCCTTGAGATTGCCCATAATTTTATAGGATGCCTTGCATAGGTGTGCGTACAGGGTGTGCCAAGTGTGCCTGGGCACACCCTAATCACTCTGTGCTGCACAGATTCTTCCTGCTGCTTGGCTGCAGAAAAAGGGACTGGGGAATCTCGGTCTTCAGTCCCTTTCTCTTTCTGAAAACTGAAACATCAGGGGTCTGTTTACACCCCTGATATTTCCCCAATGCCCCCCCCCAATGGGAATCCTAAAAAGAAAAAATATAAAAAAATAAAATTGTGAAAAAGTAATAAAAAATAAATTACTGACACCAATCTCTGCCCTAACAACACCCTCCACTGCTCTACTGACGTTGTCCATTGCCCTACAGCTATATATATATATATATATTTTGTGTATATACACACATGCATCCATGTGCGTTTGACCTGTGGGGTGCACACCCTAATGAAATAGGCTGCTCACACCTATGGTGCCTTGACTGAGAAACACGGATATAGAGACCCTGTAGGAAAGAATAGTGACAGTTGCAAAATTTTTGGCACAAGATTTTAGCACAACTGTTCATAAAACCCATATTTTCAGTAAAAAATCCATTCACATTAAATTTAGCGAACAAAACACAATACAATACCTATTTTTTTTGTAAAATATAAAGCATGAGGCTTTGTCGAGTAAATAGATAGCAAACATGTCAAGCCTCAAAATTGCATGAGCTTACAAAACTAAAATCTTCCATAAGTGGTGCTCACAAACCCTTCACAGCTCATCAATTTAGAGTAAATGGTGAATGATGGCCCTAGAATTATTGCTCCCATTCTGGTGTGCATGGTGATACCCAATACGTGTGCTGCTATCGTCATTTTCATATGTGAGTGCATCTGATGTACACATTTTCCTACATGGGCGTGTACAGGGGAGGGGCAGGAACTTTTTAATATTTTTTTTTTTTATGAAACTAATTTTGAAAAAACATGTATTTCTTTTTAGGCCAACATTATTGTCAGCACAAGGGAGCTGCCAAGATGTACAGTATGCCCACCATTCTCAACCAGTGTTCAACCCTAGGTTTCCTCCAGAGGTTGCCAGGGGTTCTTTGAGTTACGGGTGATTATCTTCCCATTTGATGGTGTCTGCGTAGTTCAAGGACCCATGCCACTAGGCAAAGCCAGTAGCATGACACCAATTTTAGTTGTAAAGGTTACATTTTTTCTATTAAAGTAGAACTATAGGCAAAACTTGTTTTCTAGAGGGGAGATCTTGCAATGGGGTCACAGGTTCTGGTGACCTGTGGAGCCCCAAGGGATTCCTCTAAAGTAGAACTATAGGCAAAACTTTTTTCTGGAGGGGAGATCTTGCAATGGGGTCACAGGTTCTGGTGACCTGTGGGGCCCCAAGGGATTCCTCTAAAGTAGAACTATAGGCAAAACTTTTTTCTAGAGGGGAGATCTTGCAATGGGGTCACAAGTTCTGGTGACCTGTGGGGCCCCAAGGGATTCCTCTAAAGTAGAACTATAGGCAAAACTTTTTTTTTTTGATTTTAGATAGAGCAAAGGGAGGGTTATAACCAGTGGTGGCTCGTCCATAAGGGGCGCCCCCCCCCCAATACATGTGCCCGGTCCCTAATCTACACACAAGGCGCCAGGCGCATGGATTCCAATGGGGATTTTTTATTTTTTTAAGCACATGTTTGAATTGGCTTCAAAAAAGATTCCTGCCTTTCCGTCCATGTCCCAGAGGGGGAAAGGGGGGGGGGGGGGGGGCAGTGGCGTTGGCACAAGTGAGGGGCAGGTTTGTTTGCCCCCCAAAAATATTAAGCACCAGCCGCCACTGGTTATAACCTTTGTCAGATTTTTTTTCACCATCTGTGTCCCATTCTGGAGATTTCCCATCACTTCCTGTCTCACATCTAAACAGGAAGTGAGAGAAAATCCCTGCAAATTAAGGGAATTCCTTGGGGACCCCCAGATCACTAGAACTAGCGTCCCCATTGGAAGATTTCCCTTCTATTACTTTTCTAGGGACAAGCAAAAATTTGAGATTTTCTTTTACTTTCACTTTTAATGATAATGGTAAACAGGACAAATAGAGAGGGTAAGTCTCCTTAATGGTGGCACAGACAGCAATAAAAACTGACAGGTGTAGTAATCCCACTCTATCCAAAAT
>BLSH010102671.1:80124-98984 GCA_018402905.1 Glandirana rugosa
GGGAGTGAACACGGTTGCGGTGACGTGGGGGGGGGGAGGGGGGGGGGGGGGGTGCAGTGGCGTTGGCACAAGTGAGGGGCAGGTTTGTTTGCCCCCCAAAAATATTAAGCACCAGCCGCCACTGGTTATAACCTTTGTCAGATTTTTTTTCACCATCTGTGTCCCATTCTGGAGATTTCCCATCACTTCCTGTCTCACATCTAAACAGGAAGTGAGAGAAAATCCCTGCAAATTAAGGGAATTCCTTGGGGACCCCCAGATCACTAGAACTAGCGTCCCCATTGGAAGATTTCCCTTCTATTACTTTTCTAGGGACAAGCAAAAATTTGAGATTTTCTTTTACTTTCACTTTTAATGATAATGGTAAACAGGACAAATAGAGAGGGTAAGTCTCCTTAATGGTGGCACAGACAGCAATAAAAACTGACAGGTGTAGTAATCCCACTCTATCCAAAATAAAATAAAAAAAAATTGCCTTTAGTTATACTTTAACTGTGGATGTAAGGGGAATTTTTACAATTGACCCCCAACGAACTGGTTTTAGTAAAGGTTCCCCAAGGCCTGAAAATTATTTTAGGCGTTCCTTTGGGGTAAAATGGTTGACAAAGCCTGCCCTTTGTGATAGCATAGTGCAATTGACCAGTTCTCTTTAGGAGACATCATGGGGTCTAGTCAACCCTCCAATGTCACCTCTGCACTACTTTTCGACTAAGCATGTAGAGAAAATAATTACTTCCAAAAAGCAAGGGTGAGCTAATAAAGACCAGCTTATAGGACTTGCCTGAAGAAGGGCGTGAGGAGCGATTTCGACCACCACTGCATTTTCGGGGATGCTCTGTAAGCCTTCCTGGAATAAGACTGGACTCACTAAATTATTAACGTGGTACTCTGCTGATGAGAGCTGTGCAAGATCGCTTCGCCAATGAGATTCAGGGATGGAGGTGCTGACCCAGCGGTGGGATCGTCTCTTAGGCACAGTGATGACCTACGACACAGGAGAGAATAAGGAATGGCAAATCAAAGGCCTGCAGTGACCAGGATGGAATCATCATGTACTAAAACCTATCTGAGACTGACATAATAGCAAAAACATCTAGACTTGAAGACTTACCTTCTTAAGAGCTCGGAGAAGTGATGGGGCAATGGACGCCATGTAATAGGAGTGAAAGGCCACTCCAGCACTCTGTACCTCCTTTGCAAAGACGCCATCCTTCTTCAATTTCGCAACAAAGTCACGCACGGAATCCTGTAACACAGATATACAGAAACCTCTTAAAGTGGGCCTGTCATCAAATATATAGTTTTTATGTTAAGTTAATGAAGAGGGTACTCCCTTGAAACGCGTAACCCAGGATGGGGCTCTGATGAAGAGGATACTCCCTCATAACGGATTACACAGTATGGGGCTCTAATGAAGAGGGTATTCCCTCGAAATGCAAAACCCAGGTTGGATGTTGGAAGGTATTCCCACAAAACACATAAGCCAGGATAGGGCTTTGACGAAGAAGGTACTCCTTCAAAACACATAACTCAGGATTGGGGTCTGATAAAAAGGGTACAAGGGTACATCCCCAAAACCTGTAACCCAGGACGAGGCTCTGATAAAGAGGGTATTCCCTCTATATACAAAACCCAGGTTGGTTGTTGGAGGGTATTCCCTCAAAACACATAACCCAGGATAGGGCTTTGATGAAGAGGGTACTCCTTCGAAACGCGTAATCTAGCATGGGGCTCTGATTACGAGGGTACTCCTTTAAAATGCATAACCCAGGATTAGGCTCTGATGAAGAGGGCACTGCCTCAAAATGCATAACTCAGGATTGAGCATGAAGAGGGCAGTCCTTTGAAATATGTAACCCAGGATGGGGCTCTGATGAAGATAGTACTCTCTCAAAATGTGTAACCCAGGATGGGGCTCTGATGAAGAGGGTACTCCCTTGAAACATGTAACCCAGGATGGGGCTCTGATAAAGCACTCCTCGTCCCCTTACATGCCACATTTGGCATGTCATTTTTTTTTGGGGGGGGGGGGGGTGTGTACCTGGTTTTGACAGGTACTTCCTTTCTCACTTCCTTCTTCCGTTGCCTGGCCGCCTAGGCGACTCGTCTACTAATCCTAGTCGGCCCCTCCCTCTTGGCAATCTTCTGGGACACGTCACAGGTCCCAGAAGATTGCCTGGCCACTAGGATTGTGCAATGACTGCGCTGCCGGGAGGAGGGGGATAGGAACGACGCTTCGGGTGCAGCCATCGCTGGACCGCGAGACAGGTAAGTTTCTGTTTATTAAAAGTCAGCAGCTACACTTTTTGTAGATGCTGACTTTTAGTAAACTAAAAAAAACAAGTGGTACTCCGCTTTAGCAAACAACCCAGAATTGGGCTCTAATGAAGAGGGGACACTCTTGAAACATGTAACCCAGGATTAGGCTCTGATGAGGAGGGTACTCCCTTGAAGTGCAAAACCCAGTATGGGTCTTGGGGGATATTCCTTCAAAGCACATAACCCAGGATGGGGCTCTCATAAAGAGGGTACTCCCTGAAAACGCAAAACCCAGGATGGGGCTCTCATAAAGAGGGTACTCCCTCAAAACGCATAACCCAGGATGGGGCTCTCATGAAGAGGGCACTCCCTCAAAACGCATAACCCAGGTTGGGGCTCTCATGTAGAGGGTACTCCCTCAAAACGCATAACCCAGGATGGGGCTCTCATGAAGAGGGTACTCCCTCAAAACGCATAACCCAGGATGGGGCTCTCATGAAGAGGGTACTCCCTCAAATGCATAACCCAGGATGGGGCTCTCATGTAGAGGGTACTCCCTCCAAACGCATAACCCAGGATGGTGCTCTCATAAAGAGGGTACTCCCTCAAAACGCATAACACAGGATGGGGCTCTCATGTAGAGGGTTTCCCCTCAAAACGCATAACCCAGGATGGGACTGTGATGAAGAGGGTACTCCCTTGAAACACATAAGCCAGGATGCTATACAGAGGCAAAGCTTATGTCTGTGGTGAAGCATTCTTTGTTCAGGCATCATTCTTCATGAATTGCGATGCCAGCCCAGAAATGACATAGCTATGTAAATGCTGATGCCTGTGCAGCTCTTAGCTGTTTTCACAAATTTCTGATACAGATCTTCCACTGCTGCAACCTCTCTCTTTGTGAGCTACTACAAAGTTACAATTCTAATTACTGGGGGAGAGGAGAGTAAGGAAATGCTTGCTTCTGCATGCAGCAGACTGACGACATTATCTCAGCCTAGACAAAGTCTGGGACTAGAGATCAAAGATGCTTTTTTAATGATAAAAAACATAGTTACTACACATTGTGGCATGACAGGAGTTTATTCATGCAGACTTGTAAAGTTACTGGAGAGAATGCTGCAATCGACTTAAACTAACACTTCACAACAGAGATGATGCTGGATGGTTGTGATTGGCCTACAGAGAATAGGACCATTACCTGGGGGCCGGATATGGTGACTGTGTCCTCAGAATTATGGCAAGCCGGTACCACTCCCTGTGGGCACTGAACTTTACATTCCTCCCATGTCAAACCTGCCGAGAACAACGAGAGCAAATAAAAGTCATGATGCAATGTTTACCTGTCTGGCAACTGCCAGTGGGATTCAACTACAGAATATTTTACAGACATGCCCAGTTCAATTTCTGAATGTTAGTAAAAGGTTTAACCAATGAAAATACTGAAATGCAACTGCAGGATGCTCTTACGTCTTCAACATTACAGAAGTCCAGTTGGATTTGACTAACTCCTACTATTTATACCTTCACAGGCGTTATTGCATATGGCAGCCATTCTCCACCAGAGTTCTTCAAGTTATGGCTGATTGACCTCTCGTCTGATGGTGCCTGCAGAGTTCTGGGGCCAACATCACTTGGGAGCAGCATGACACCGTCAATTTTTTAGCTCTCTGGTGATCAGTAAGAAGAATGATCCTTATATTGTTGGTCAGTGGGAAGAATGATCCTTATATTGGTGGTCAGTGGGAAAAATGATCCTTACATTGATGGTCCTTGGGAAGAATGCTCCTTACATTGGAGGTCAGTGAGAAGAATGATCCTTACATTGATGATCAGTGAGAAGAATGTTCCTTACATTGGTGGTCAGTGAGAAGAATGATCCTTACATTGGTGATCAGTGGGAAGAATGATCCTTACATTGGTGATCAGTGGGAAGAATGCTCCTTACATTGGTGATCAGTGGGAAGAATGCCCCTTACATTGGTGATCAGTGGGAAGAATGATCCTTATATTGGTGATCAGTGAGAAGAATGCCCCTTACATTGATGATTACTAAGAAGAAAGCCCCTTACAATGTAAATGGCATTTTCTCCATTTTTCGAATTATTATTGCTTATTATTCTAATATTATTAAGATTCTAACTACCAGCAAGAATAAGTCCTTACATTTAAAGTGCGCCTGTCATTTCAGATCCATCATGGCAGAGCCTGTTAGCGGGCATCCACTCACCTGCTGCCGCATCGTCCCTCACCTTGTTGTGTCACGGCCACATCACCGTCCCATTAAAGTGAATGGGACTGTCGGTGAGTCAACAGCGTGTCAGAGGAGGAGCCGATACGGGACAGAGATGACAGCTGCTCTTTAAAAATTATAATTTAAATCGAGTTGATTTAAATTAAGCCTTTTTACTAGTGATTTAAATCAAATGTACCCTGATCAAATGTAAGGGTCATTATTCCTACTGACCTCCAATGTAAAGGTCATTCTAGCCACTGACCACCAATGTAAGGGGTATTATTCCTACAGACCACCAATGTACGGGGCATTATTCCTACTGACCACCAATGTAAGGGGTATTATTCCTACTGACCACCAATGCAAGGGACATTATTCCTACTGACCTCCAATGTAAGGGGTATTATTTCTACAGACCACCAATGTAAGGAGCATTCTTTCCACTGACAACCAATTTAAGGGTCATTCTTTCCATTGACCACCAATGTACGGAATATTCTTCCCACTGACTGTCAATGGAAGGGACATTCTTCCCACTGATCCCCAAATGAATTGGTTTTAGCAGGGTTTCCCAAGACCTTAAACTGATGTCCAGGTTTCCTCAGGGTTAATAGGTTCAGAAAGGCTGGTCTAAGGTTTTGGAATGGAATGTCCAAACAACTCATACAGAAGCAATGATCAAATGCGTTAAGGGCTCATTCATACCAGTGGCCGTGTTATACTACAGCTGGTGGTTTGAGTTGTGCATAGAGCAGTGCCAAAGCATCACACCAGTAGCTGTTTTATAACATGGCAGCATAAATGACTATTTTTCCCAGCTTTATTGAAATGTGACAAAGTGGCATTTCATTAATCTTTACTCAGCTCAACGCTTTGCGATGTGGCATACTGCTTTGCAGCATTCTGCACTGAAAAAAAAGTAGAGCATGTCCTACTTTTTTAGCGTCCACCATACATCGCAGTGGTGTGAACTAAAGTCATAGAACTCCAATTTCCTTATTTATGCGTTGGCACTGCATGGGCAAGGTGGCTCACAACAATACAACACATATGGTGTGAATGAGTCTTCAACAGTGGCCAGCACTTGTCCCTTAAACTGAGATGCCCTCTGTAACAACCAAGTCACTCCTGACAATATCTCCCCATAACACAGCTGTGTAAAAAAAACAGTCCTAAATAACACAGAGTGAAAACGTATGGCTTTAGCTAAACATGAAACTCATAAGGTAAGTCAAGTATTTCAATAGGAAGATATCAGTGTGACTCACCAACAGCAGCCATTCCACCCGGTGGTAACTTGGCTTCTTTAATGCATTTACCCCGCCAGTAAGCAGCAAGAATGGCTTCACCATGAGTGAGCGAGTTGTCTGCATAGCCGCATGCTAATTCTCCCACAGAATGTCCAACAATGCCATCAGGCTCCAGTTTCATGGCCTTCAGCATGTCAATCTGAGCAATCTGCAAGAAAGACCGAAGCCTGTGAGCTTTATTTCCCCAGTGGCCAATGATCACCACTATCAGGCATTCACTAGAAGTCATTAATACCTTACCTGAATGGCCGCAAGGCCAACAAAAGCATGCACGGTGTCCTCAAAGGTGCTGTCATCAGCTTTTAGGAGGAGCTCTGATACCTTCAGCCCAGTTCCTTTCAAGGCTTCATCAGACCTCAAAATTGACTCACGAAACATGTCCAGGTTCATAAGGCTATGGCCCATCCCTTTCCATTGTGTTCCCATTCCTGTAAACATATAATTTATAAGCAAAAATGTAAACAAAGTGACCATTGACTCTACATACTGTATATGGGTAAAGGCTTCCCTGCAAAGTATAAAAAAACATTTGGTCTGCATGTATAAAGTCTATTGACAATTAGACCCCCTCATCCTCCCTACCCCTTAACTCATGTCCTTAAAGCACAATACCTGCTTATGTATTACCATTGGGTGATCACCCTTTTGGTCTTTAAACAGTTATTTCAGACCACTATCATAATAACAATGGTTATAGTATCCTAATGCATACATACATATCCTCATGCTGAAAACCTATGGCCTCCAGGGTATACCGTCTGGCTGTGATAGGTGTTACTATATTTACTATAAGAACAATACTAGGATTGAAGTGAGAAGGTTTTGCATATCTACCCTATGCAGTTGCATGCTGCCAGTGAGGCAAACTGAGGGAACCATGTAAGACAGCACTAGGTGGTGGGGGGTAATGAGACCAGAGTACCCATTTTGGACACTCCATTCTCACTCCAGTTCAGCAATATTGCCCTGTATATACAGGGCAGCATTTTTGAGCTACTTGCTGGAAAGATGTCCTGCCTGCACCATAACAACCATTGGCACTGTGCCACCCAGCTGCCTGTGTCTTAGCATCCAATGCCACTGAGCGGCTCAGCCACCAGCGTCCTAGCAACCAACAATGCACAGCATCGTTTTTTGCTGTGCCAGCGTCCTAGCAATTAAAGGGGGATGGGGGTACGGATCAAATGGCCACATGGGTTGCAATGATAAGGAGGCACCCACTGAAGATCATGCAAGCTTTTGAATGTTTCTGGGGAAGGTGGAGGTGTCAAAAAAGGCCGCCTCAGGTGGCAATTAACCTAGGCATGCTCTTGCTGACAAGCAATAGAGATCCTGGTCTGTACTTTAACTTGAACGTAGATAAGTGAGGTACAACAGGAGTCTCCAAACTGCGGCCATGGGGCCAGATGCGGCCCTTTGTTCGCTTCTTTCTGGCCCTTGGGGTGCCATTTCATCCACTGATACAAACAATGGTGTATAATTCCTCCCACTGAAACCAATGGGTTTGGGGGATGGGGCTTTATTCCTCCTAATGACACCAATGATAGGGGCACAATTTTTCCCAATGACACTAACAATGTGGCCCAATGACACCAATGATGGGGCACAATTTCTCCCAATGATACCAATGATGGAGCGCAATTTATCCCAATGACACCAATGATGGGGCACAATTCCTCCCACTGTTACCAAAGATGGGGGATTCTTTTTTTCCAACTGATGTCGGGACCTTTTCTATTACCAATAGCGACAGTCCAGTCCTCCTGAAGTCTGCAGGATAGTAAACTGGCCCTTCGTTTAGAAAGAGTGGAGACTCCTGGTCTACAACAATAGAATTATTGTTGGCTCATTTTCCCCATTACCTGAACAGATGTACCAAAGCGGTCTGCCAGCTGTCTGGGACTGTTGGATTTCCTTCACATCACTCTCTGTTCCGACAAGCGTGTAACCCCGATATGGCATGGCGGAGGGGGGGATCCCGGAAATACTGTTTAACAGGTTCACCAGTGTGGCATCAGAGGTGAGATTCCTGCTCTTCTCTATTAGAGCCTCCACTGCTTCCTGTGTCCTCCCGCACACCTGCACCAGGCGGGGCAGAGGCAGAGACGCTTCGGTAGAGGAAAGTTTCTTCTTGTTGGGCTTCAAGATCACATGAACATTGGAGCCTCCAAAGCCAAACGAGTTGATGCCAACTATGCCACCCTTCACTGGGATGGGCTTGGACACTACTTGGATTCTGCTATCTTGCAGAGCAGGGATGTCTGGATTTGGGTTCTTGTAGTGAAGATTAGGAGCCCATACCCCATGCTCCAGGGACAGAATGACCTGTGGAAATGGAAATATAGAAAAGACAACTTCTTAAATTTCTGAAATTGGTGAATGGTGAAATGTCTGCAATTGAGTCCTCTCATCTCAACATCTACCATGGACAATATTCATTTCCTACCATGACCTGGGTCAATGAAATGATGGCAGACATCACTTTTTGTACGAATGAACCATCTCCTTTAGTGTTACCAATAGAGATGAGCGATATTGAGGGTTTTCATTTTTTCGCAAAATTAGGAGATGTCAGCAAAATGCCACTATTTTGATTAAATCCATTGAAGTCAATAGGGAAGGCAAAATTAAAGGTGCCTTTTGGTGGTTTTTAACGCCTTGCCTACCAATGTACATTTATAAAAGGCATGATAAGCAAGTGGTTAAAGTGGTTGCAAACCCTTACATATACATTACCCAGTGAAGTGACTGACCTCAGGTAAAACACAGAGATGAAACAAATCCTCCTACGTAAGTTGAACCTCTCCTCTCTACATCCATTCAAATTTACAAAGCTTGTCTGAGAGTTAAAAAAAAATGGGGAGGAGAGCTGAAATAACACACTGCAGAGCTCAGTAAGTAAAGCTCTGAGAGCTGAATGGAGGGAAGGGACACCCCCCTTCTTACAGGCACAGACCTGAAGCTGTCAATCAGCTGGAGCTTTCTCCCCTGTCACCTTTTTTCTCTTCATGTCAGGAAAACATGTCAGACATGATTCATGTAGATAGCAGGGGAACCAAGCAACAGACAGAAATTACAGTTGGCACTCTTAATTGAGACAAGTACACATTATAGAGGGATGTGCTTTCTTCATATTTCATGTCTGAAGTTTACAGCCACTTTAAAGCAAGTTTATGGATGCTGCTGCAGTCATGAACTTGCTGTGGATTTTACAATTATTTGAAGGGCTTTCAGATAACAGTGATCCAGGCAGATCTAGGGAGCCTGGGACCACTGGAAGTGGCTTCTGCAGTGAGACCAGGAGGTGATGGGGAACATCTGTTCCACTAATGTTCTAATGAACCCAGATGTGATGTGTATTATGTCAATTCCAGTGCCACAGCTGTCATTCCTCAGCTACTGCAGCTGAGGATGCAGCTAATCAAGCATGATCTGTGCTTGATTAGCTGCATTAGAGAGTAAGGGAGACATTGGGGGGGGGGGGGGGTCTAATCGGCCTTCAATGAATCTATAAAGAGTACCTGTCACCTGTCCAGGCTATCACATGTGACAAACACAAGGCCCGGGGGCTGTAACCGGTCCCCCAGGCCATTTGATCTGGCCCTCCTCCAGACCCTGCACTTTCTGCTTCCAAGCAACACCTCCAGCTTCTTCCCGGCAGCAGCAAAAGGTAAGGGGGGTCCACTGTGATGTAAGGGAGGGTGGGGGATTCTTGACTTCTGATGGTGGGGGAGGGCTCTTGACATCTGATGTAAGTGGGGGGCGGGGTGCTCTGGACATCTAGTCTTACTGATACAACAGGCCCTCTGAGGGCAACCATAATGCTGATGGGGTCCATGATGAAATGGTGTTTGATTTCCCTGACATAGCCTTTCTTAGCCCCCTTGTGATAGCAATACAGTTAGATGAAAAGAAAAATGTATTTTAATAAAATAAATAAAGATAATTAAAAATAAAAATTAACAGCACCCCTGCCGCCACCCCATAGCTGTTGGCAAATCTAAAGCTCATCACACACCATTGCAATCTGACTGTACAATCTCCTTTATATCTGCCAACAATTATGTAGTGCAAGGGGCCGGCCTGATCAGATACAAATGAAATGGATCGTTTGGGTAAATCCCCATATTACAGGGCTTTGGCAAATCTAAGAGAGACTGTAAAGTTATATTGTAAGCTTTATGACGATTGAACAATCAGATTGCAAAGGACGCGGCCAACTTGTTGCTGCTGCCAACCAATAGAAATAAAATCCAAGCTTAAAACCAATACAACAGTTTACTTTCTGAATTCTGAATATACACTTGACAATGCTGAAATTACTTTTGCATGACTAATAATATATAATAAAATAGCTGCAACAGCAGTTAAGGGAAGTAAGCAATGGTATTGTTTTCATCACAATGAGATCCGGTAATTTGAAGTTCCCCTGACTACAAAATGGGATGAATCATTGGCTGCTATTACTGGAAGGTGGGGCTGCTACCTTACTGTGTACAAAGTACTGTAAACTTTGCATCCAGGTAAACTACTAAATGCACAGCTAAAATACATAGATAGAGGGGCACTATATTCTCAGCCAAAAGATTTGTAATTCTGTGCAGATAGGTTTGTGATCCATGCGCCTCTGCCAGACAGCACAGCCAGGAAAGTGACTTCCCCAACCTCAACCTGCTGGTAGAACACTGAAGAAGTCATCAACTCCGTTCTTTCCTCCTGTCCAGCATGTGCCCTTCCTTCTCCCAGTCCAAGGGCTGCTGTGCATAGGCAGATATTAAGACAGATTTAGGTACTTATGCTAGCTGCATGTAAAAATGCATTTCATTATTTTAACAGGTGGCAAAAAAAAAAAAAAATGATGTAATATGATATATTGATCAAGTGCCACTTATGACCATCCCCCGTACTGTATATTTAGGAAAACAAGTGAAAAGGATCTTGGACTGTACCTCACAAGGAGTAAACAATTTATATTGATAAAATCATGCAATTTAATTTGATTACAAAAATTAAAAGAATTATATCCAGTGTACATATTGCTTGTTAAAAACAATACAAGTGCTGATAGATCATTGTGTACATTCATACACCAGAAGAGAATGTTGATATGATAAGTCCTCATACGCCGACGCGTTTCGCCATGCCCCCCTTCCATTTCTTCCCTGGTGTTTTCCTTGGTTAGCAGTCATCCCCTCCCCCTCCTTTTCTCCCCAACTCCTTTCCTTATCTTCCCTCTCCCCCTTCCCTATCATTCCCTCTGCGTACCGTTTTCCTCAGCTTTGGGGGGGGGGGGGTTCCTCTTCCCCCACCCCCTTTTCCTTGGTCCCTTCCACCCCCCTCTTCTCCCTGTGACTAGCGGGTGTAGAAGGTGTACTGGTGTAAGTGAGAGTAAACATTGTCCTCTGTTTGCTATTAGGGGGAGGAATAGTACTCCATCTTTGGTATTAAGGGGAGGGATAGTGTCCTATCGTTAGTGTCAGGAGGAAAAGTGTCCCATCATTGATGCCAGTGGAAGGAATAGTGTTCCATCATTGGTGTCAGTGGGAGGAATAGTGACCCATCTTTGGTGTCAGTAGGAGGAAAAGTGCCCCATCATTTGTGCCAGTGGAAGGAATAGTGCCCCCATCATTGGTATCAGTGGGAGAAATAGTGTCCTATTATTGGTGTCAGTGGAAGGAATAATGTTGTATCATTGGTGTCAGTGGGAGGAATAGTGCTCCATCATTGGTATCAGTGGGAGGAATAGTGCCCCATCATTGATGTTAGTGTAAGAAATAGTGCCCCATTGTCAGTGTCAGGAAGTATGCCCCACTGTTGCTGACGGTGGGCGGAATAATGCCCAAAGGGCCAGACAAAAGCAAGCAAAGGGCCGCATCCAGCCCCCCGGGCCGCAGTTTGGAGATGACTGCTCTAACTCATGGGTGCTCAACCTGTGGCCCTCCAGCTGTTGCAGAACTACAAGTCCCATGAGGCATTGCAATGCTGCCAGTTACAAGCATGACCCCCAAAGCAGGGGCATGATGGGACTTGTAGTTCTGCCAACAGCTGGAGGGCCACAGGTTGAGCACCCATGCTCTAACTGGTGCCAGATTACAGTATATATTTGGAGTGTAAATTGGTGGGGTCCCTTGATGCTTCAGTGCCTGCCCAGGGAGTGGTGATGCTGGTGTTTCCTTCTGCCTGAGGTGGGTCCTACGTAGTAAACACTGGAATGTACTGAAGATTGACAAATATGGATATTGTAGAATAGGTTATTGTTTCTTCACAGATTAGTGATGTAATGTCTTCATAGACCCTGATGAAGCAAAGTGTGGCGAAACGCATTGGCACATGAGGACTTATCATATCAGCATTCTCTTCTGGTGTATGAATGTGCACAATGATCTATCACCATTTGCGTTGTGTTTAACAAGCAATATGTACACTGGATACAATTCTTTTAATTTTTGTGATCAATAAATTGCATGATTTTATCAATATAAATTGTCTAATTAGTCCACCACAGCAGCAAATAAGCTTGGATTGGTAAAGCAATCCTCCAAGGAAAGGGTTAATACAAAGTCTCTCTGCACACATCACCTTGCAGCTCCTTAATCAGAGGGATACTGATAGCTGTGGAAACACAAAAGAAAACCGAGAGCACTGCCTCATGGTGCATAGGAGCCCTTGCGCTTGGTTTTCTTTTATATTACTCCTTGTGTGGCCTGTACAGTCCGAGATGCTTTTTCATTTGCTTTCCTAAACCTATATATGTCTTACCTTTGCCAGTGCAGCAAGACCAGAGGCCGGTTCCGGGTGACCCATATTGGATTTAGTGGATCCTATTAGTAACGGCTCTCTCTCTGAGTTACAGAACACGTTGACGATCCCATTTACTTCCTGAGGGTCCCCAACCTGTGGATAATGACATTGTATAATGTTATAATATTATATCTTCTAAAAAATCTCACCAACAGACAGGAACAGCAACAAAAAATACATACCTAATAATGGATTTAAGTCTTCCCCAATGTGTTACAAGACTGTTTTTAATTAATTCCCTTTGTTCTACAAACGTATATTGTAATGTTGTATGTCACCACTAGAAAGATCTTCTGCCCTGGTGACCAGTGTCACTAAAACAGGAAGTGAGAAATCCCTCCTGCGGAGACTTCAGCATTCCATCCACCATCACTCCTGACACCAATGATGGGGCACTATTTCTCCCACTGACACCAATGATGGGGCACTATTTCTCCCACTGACACCAATGATGGGGCACTATTCCTCCCACTGATTACAATGATGGGGTACTGTTCCTTGCACTTACACAAATGATGTGGCAATATTCCTCCCACAGACACCAATGATGGGGCATTATTCTTCCCACTGATACCAAGGATGGGGCACCATTCCTCCCACTGACACTAATGATGGGGCACTATTGCTCACACTGACACCAATGATGGGGCACTATTCCTTCCATTAACACCAATGATGGGGCACTATTCCTCCCACGGACACCAACAATGGGGCACTATTCCTCCCACTGTCACCAATGATGGGGCACTATTCCTCCCACAGACACCAATGATGGGGCACTATTCCTCCCACTGATACCAAGGATGGGGCACCATTCCTCCCACTGATACTAATGATGGGGCACTATTACTCCCACTGACACCAATGATGAGGCACTATTCCTTCCACTAACACCAATGATGGGGCACTATTCCTCCCACTAACACCAAAGATGGGGCACTATTCCTCCCACTATCACCAATGATGGGGCACTTTTCCTCCCACTGATACCAATGATGGGGCACTATTCCTCCCACTGACACCAATGATGGGGCACTATTTCTCCCACTGACAACAACAATGGGGTACTATTCCTCCTACTGACAACAACAATGGGGCACTATTCCTCCCAATGACACCAATGATGGGGCACGATTCCTCTCACTGACACCACTGAGGGGGCACTATTCCTCCAACTGACACCAATGGTGGGGCACTATTCCTCCCACTGACACCAATGATGGGGCACTATTCCTCTCACTGACACCACTGAGGGGGCACTATTCATCCCACTGACTGACTGTCCGTTAAAGCGATGCAGTGCCTGGTCATTAAGGGGATAAATCCTTTCCGGGCTGAAGTGGTTAAAAAGTCACTCAAACATATTCGCCAGCACACCATGGATCACCGTCCAAAGGTTTCTTTATTGTAGAAAGATCACATCACAGAAAAGTGCAACGTTTCGGAGAAAAGCAAGACCCCTTCATCAGGCATGATACATACCTGACGAAGGGGTCCTGCGCGGCTCTGAAAGGTTGCACTTTTCTGTGCTGCTATCTTTCTACAATAAAGAAACCTTTGGACGGTGATCCATGGTGTGCTGGAGAATATGTACACTTGCATGATGTTTCCAGGATCCAGCTGGTAATTGCTGCAGCACCCACCCTTAAATGAGCCTTGTTTGCCAGGAAGGTGTGCGATATGAATATAGACAAGACTCAAACACAGGAAGAACATACAAACTCCATGCACATCCCTGGTGGGAATGAAATCAGGATTCCTGCACTGAAAAATAGGATCACTCACCACTGAGCTAATGTTGCTGTAACCCCAAAGATGGCAGGTCCTTACCTTAGTACCTGTACCATGGGCTTCTACATATTCCACCTCGCTGGTTGGGATGCCAGCCTCTTTATACAGGGAGTTCAGTAGTTGCTGTTGTACTTCGCCTGATGGGAAGGTCACGCCTGTCGGTAGAACACAGTAAAGTAGATTACATTTTGCCAAATAATACCAGCAGTCTTCAGTAGTAATTTCAGTAGTGAAGCAAGAAAATTGGGAAGGGTCAACCCATTCCAAAAGCACATTTCAAGTCCAACTACAGCCAAATTTATTTTTATATTCTGAAGAGTTAGGTCAGCCATAGATGGAGCAAATTTATTTCCTGCAATCACTATAACAGCCGCTAGCAACAATGTAAAATTCGTCAGGCTGGTTTCACACAAGTTCATTGATCGATCATCTTGGGACATTCAGCCTGCCCATACATGGTTTGAATCGTATCTGGTTCCTGCTGAACTGGCTGAGATTTGAACGGTCTATGGCCAGCTTAAGGAAAGGTTATAATCCACAGGGTGTGCGCCTTAACAGTACATTTCATGTATAGCCAATCAGGTTGGCCCACACACTGAAGGGGTTGGCCATAGCCATAGCAGACTGTGTGACTGCTACAGGGCCCAGAAGCACGAGGGGGCCCAGCATTCTCTGCTTTGGCAAACAAATTAGGATAAACATGAACCTTTCCAAGATTTTCATCCTTTCGGCCTGTCAAATATACAGCCATGGCCAAAAGTTTAGAGAATGACACAAATATTAATTTTTACAAAGTTTGCTGCTTCTGTTTTAATGTTGGCAATTTGCATACACTCCAGAAGGTTATAAAGAGTGATCAGATGAATTGCAATTCATTGCAAAGTCTCTCGTTGCCATGAAAATGAAATTGATCCCATAAAAAAACATTTCCACTGCATTTGTGAAGAAGGCTTCAGGGTGCCCAAGAAAGTCCAGCAAGCACCAGGGCCGTCTCCTACAGCTGATTCAGCTGCGGGATTGGGGCACCACCAGTGCAGAGCTTGCTCAGGAATGGCAGCAGGCAGGGGTGAGTACATCGGCACGCCCAGTGAGGAGAAGACTTTTGGAGGATGGCCTGGTGTCAAAAATGGCAGCAAAGAAGCCACTTCTTTCCAGGAAAAACATCAGAGACAGACTGATATTCTGCAAAAGGTACAGGGATTGGACTGCTGATGACTGGGGTAAAGTCATTTTCTCTGATGAATCCCCTTTCCGATTGTTTGGGGCATCTGCAACAAACCTTGTCCGGAGAAGAAAAGGCGATCACTGCCATCAGTCCAGTGTCATGCCAACAGTAAAGCATCCTGAGACCCTTCATGTGCGGGGTTGTTTCTCAATCAAGGGAGTGGGCTCACTCACGATTCTGCCTAAGAACACAGCCATGAATAAAGAATGGTACAAAGATATCCTCCGAGAGCAACTTCTCCCAACTATCCAAGAACAGTTTGGTGAAGAACAATGCCTTTTCCAGCATGATGGAGCACCTTGCCGTAAGGCTAAAGTGATAACTAAGTGGCTTGGGGAACAAAACATCAAATTGTTGGGTCCATGGCCAGGAAACTCACCAGACCTTAATCCCATTGTGAACTTGTGGCCAATCCTCAAGAGGTGGGTGAACAAAAAAGAAACCCACAAATTCTGAAAAACTCCAAGCATTGATTGTGCAAGAATGGCTGCCTACAGCCAGGATGTGGCCCAGAAGTTGATTGACAACATGCCAGAGGGAATCACAGAGGTCTTGAAAAAGAAGGGTCAACCCTGCAAATAGTGACTCTTTACATACATTTAATGTAACTCTCAATAAATTATAAAATGCTTGTAATTATAGTTCAGTATACTATAGTAACATCTGACAAAAAGATCTAAAAACACTGAAGCAGCAGACGTTGTGAAAATTAATATTTGTGTCATTCTCAAAACTTTTGGCCACGGCTGTACTATCAGAGAAGTTTCATTATGTCTGTTTATGTGAATAGCAGAAAATATAGAGAAGAAGAGAGGGGGGTGTATTCTGCAGTCCTATCCTGGTATGACAACACTGCTCCTCTATGAATACAATACTCTTTGTCAGTGTTGTCATACTAGGACATGAAGTGTGTTACAGGTAGGATCACCAGGTGACAGGGTGGATAAAAATCAATGATTTTTTATTTAGATAAGATTTTTTTTTTTGAAATCAGATGTGTTTGATTTTTATCAAATTTATTTTAATAAAATGCTTTTGGAGTAAAAATCTAAACATAGTTTTCTATTTAACATACATTAATCATTTAGTTTATTCAGCATGAAATGGAGCTTAGTTATGTAGCGTTAGGTTGAGATAACATGCACTGCATTGATGCATTCACACAATGTCACAGTAACCATGAGATAAAACAACGTTTAGGAATATTCCTTTATCCCATTGTTTTGTAAATCTATGTACACTACAAACTGTATGACTGAATCGGTTCTGATATCGCTGTTTTACTAACCTGACAGCTTATTATTATAAATAGGAAACCTTAATTTTGTTTGCAAATATTAAAGATTCTAACTACCAGCAAGAATGAGCCACTGCGGGACAGAGATGACAGTTGCTCCTCAAAAATGTTAATTTAAATTGAGTTGATTTAAATCAAGCCTTTTTACTAGTGATTTAAATTGTGATTTAAATCGACTTGATTTAAATCGAATCCACCCTGCCAGGTGAAAAAGATAAAAAAAATCAAAAAGAAAATGATTGCAGACACCACGTCTAAGGAAAACTGCAATATATTACATTTTTGTTCTTGGTTTTATAAATGCTTTCTTAAATTTGGATAGGGTGGTTAGAAGGTTAATGCTAAATAAAGGGACGTTATTAAAATCGTTATAGTGGAGTGAAGGCAATAGATAAATCGCATTACTTACAATATATACTAAGAGGATCCTATAAATCAGACATCAAAAACTCGTGTACAATTGCAGGGAAGGTAGGAGCATGGGTGCGGACCTGGGAACTCATCACTAGGATCCCAAGAGATAGAATAGACCAGGGATATGCAATTAGCGGACCTCCAGATGTTGCGAACTACAAGTTCCATGAGGCATAGCAAGACTCTGACAGCCACAAGCATGACACCCAGAGGCAGAGGCATGATGGGACTTGTAGTTTTGCAACAGCTGGAGGTCCGCTAATTGCTTATCCCTGGAATAGACGCTTAGGGAGTTGAGCATCCCTACATCTACCAGAAGCTGAAATATCAGTTTAGGATGGACTGAGCCTTTAATAGGTTACCCACTGTTGTATCTAATCTACCCAATTTTATTATGGGTTGACATATGGAGCTCACCCACATAAGAACAAAGGCATTCGTTCACTTTGATGTTACACACCTTGCTCTTTGTAGCCATCTGTATTGCTTCCAGCATTCAATATTGTAGCATAAACCCGTTTTGCCATAGACTTCTTTGTGACCAGCACAGCACATGCAGCTTCAGAGCGACAATAGCCATTACCTTGTACAGCGAGAAAGAGTTGGGTGTGAGTGACATTAACTGTAGTATGACACAGGCATCTAATCCTACAGCACTTGGCAAGTTTTCACTTGTATGTCTATAATCTAAGAGGAGTCTATTCCCCTGGGAATTGCACACACTGACAAACATCACAATACTTAAAGAACTACAGTCTAAATGGGAAGTAGAGACCTTAGGCTGCCCATAGCTGACTTGGTAACAATAATGATGGCATTATGTATATTGGATGTGTTTGAATTTTTTTTTTTGCATTGAGAATCATATGTTCTTCACTGTTTATGACTTTTGGGACACTAGGGGGTTGATTTATTAAAGCTGGAGAGTGCAAAATCTGGTGCAGTTGTGCATGGTAGCCAATCAGCTTCTAACCTCAGCTTGTTCAATTAAGGTTTGACAATAAAACCTGAAAGCTGATTGGTTTCTATGCAGAGCTGCACCAGATTTTGCACTCTCCAGTTTTAGTAAATCAACCCCTCGGATTCTTCAGCAGGAGGTCAGTAACCTTTTTCCACTAAAGGGGCGGATTCAATGTCTGTGAATGCATGGAGGGCCACACTCACCTGCTAATAAATAAGCTAACATTACACAGCCCCCGCACCTCTGGCCCCCTTACACTACACAGCCCCTGCATCTCTGGCCCTATTTACATTACACAGCCCCCACATCTCTGGCCACCTTTACATTACATAGCCCCCACACCTCTGGCCCCCTTTACACTACACAGCCCCCACACCTCCAGCCCTCTTTACATTACACAGCCCCGCATCTCTGGCCCCCTTTACATTACACAGCCCTCACATCTCTGGCGACCTTTACATTACACAGCTCCCGCGCCTCAGGCCCCCTTTACATTACACAGCCCCCGCACCTCTGGCCCCCTTTACATTACACAGCTCCCACTCCTCTGGTCCCCTTTACATTAC
>BLSH010102671.1:108631-121808 GCA_018402905.1 Glandirana rugosa
GTTGCTCTGCATCCTCCTGGCATACACCGCAGGTGAGGCTGCATTTGATGGGCGCAGGTCAGACTGAGCCAAGGGGGGGGGGGGTGGGGATGTGGTTTTGCCAAGGGTGTCAAAAATCCTTGCACCAGCCCTGTGTGTGGTGGTGTAGCTTCCCCCTGATATTTCACCAAAGCCTCCTAACGGGGCTCCTATAAAAATTGTACAAAAATAATAAAAATAAAAACTACTGACACTGTCCACTGTCCCACTGACACCAATCTCTGCCCTATTGGCACCATCCATTGTTCTGCTGACACTGTCAGTATACTGTATATACACATGCACACAGATTTGGGGTGCACACACCCATGCATTATAGTCATTACTACAGCAAGTCCTTGAATTGCCCATCTTACTGGATTGTCAATGATCTAGTATAAATGAACCAGTGGACCCAGGTTATACAGTTATAGCCATATAACCCTTATGGCGTGTAATTAACCTTCATTGAACCACATTATGAGGGCCACACCTACTTAATTCCAGGAGAAAAAAAAAAGATGATAGATCTTTAATACCGAAAGAGAACATGAACTGTGGAAGTTGTCCTCAAAAAAGGCAAGCAGAAGACAAAATGTTAGTCATCAGTGTTGCCTGCAGGCTTCCTGCTGCTGATCTTTTTTCCCATTACTGATTTACCATGCCTTGTTCTGCACTGTGTGGAGGCGGTCATCTTGGCAAAGGCAGAGCTTTGCTTGCTTCTGTCAGAGCTTCTCCTGAATAACTGGTGCTCTGATGACTGGTGGTGGAATATTCAAGAAACAGCAGGAAAAGTTCACAAAGCACAGAGCCACAAAAAGTATGAATCATTAGCATGGAGATGTTTGCAACGTTGGCTCCTCTCCAGCAAGCAGCACAGTTGTGATATCACCAAATCTCAGCCCAAATACCCTGAGACTAGCAGCCAGAGGCAGCGGTTCCTTATATTTCACACTGCAGATATCCAGCTATGAGGCTGTAAGGCTTGCCCAGGCTCCCCTGAGGCTGTAGAGTGCCTAGGCTCCACCACCTTCACCTCATATATGGCAGGTTAATGCTGTTTTTCAAGACGGATTCAAAAGATACCCTTTTCAGTGCAGTATTTTGGTACCATTAACATTTAAAGATGTTCCTCATACCATAGCAAATCTTAAGGTCCGATTTCAATATATGAACATTAAGTACTGGGCTGTGTACATAAAAAAGAGGTGTAGCTGCAGTAGTATTTAATCACATTCAACTGGGCCTGTAATGTTGGATACCTTATGCAACGTACCCGCTGATGAGTACAGAGCTACAGAAGCAACTTGGATGAGTGGTGAATCGGATCCTCATTAAAGAGTATGTCCAGTTGAATGTGACCAACTACTACTACCTATACCAGGGATATGCAATTAGCGGACCTCCAGCTGTTGCAGAACTACAAGTCCCATGAGGCATAGCAAGACTCTGACAGGCGCAAGCATGATACCCAGAGGCAGAGGCATGATGGGACTTGTCGTTTCGTAACAGCTGGAGGTCCGCTAATTGCTTATCCCTGAGCTATACCATGAGCTGGATGCATGAGAACCTTTATAGACCAGTAAATGGAGTCTTATCAACTGGAATACAGACTAATTCAATTTAAAATCTTTCTTTATTAGGAAAGCATTGTATGGGTGATATATTCCAATCAATAGATAACAGCATCCAATATTCTTAAACCACGGAGGGTCAAAGAGAATGAGTGAGATTGTCACATGAAGCCACAAAACAAAAACAAAAAAACAGTTACCTATGTTTGTTCTAGGTCCTTAGAAACACAAGAAGCCATCACTTACAATAACTCAGCCCATGGGAACCCCCTACGACATCAATTTTGGGTTCCCCTACAGCTTAATTTCATAAAGCAGCAAAAAACAGCTATATTGGCTTGTTCAAGTTTATCAAAACAGCCAGATTTCAATTTAACAAACCACATTTGCAATGTCTGATTATTAGGCTCATCGGATTTAAGAGTAAGATTTGCTAATGTCACAACTTTGCTGCTCACTGTTTTCTTTGCTAAAGAGGAAGCTGTACCTGAAGATGTGCAGTACAAGGACCTCCCTGCTACTGATTCATTCATTCTGTGGAGGGGCCAGAGAGCCTTAAAGCATTAAAGTAGAAGCTCTGACACTCGAGGAGGAAATGACTATAGGTATGTGATGCAGGCTCCTCAGGGGCAGTCTATCAAGGTGCCAAGGTGATGGCCCAATGGGAATGTGTGTGGGTGGGGCTGAGAGGCAGGCTCTGAAACTTCCCTAGAAGTGTTAAGGCTTCACCAGTCATTATGGCTGGGCGTTTGATCGTGAATGGCTGCTGCGGGTAAATTCACCTCTAGGTGCATGCACATCTTACATATAACAGTTTGCCCCATTCCCCAAGGGTGACAAAGTGACTAACCTGGCTTCCACCTTCTGTCATCTTCTGTGACCATATCAACTCCTTGTATGAGGTTGTCCCAGAACTCCTGTAGATTGTCTGATTCTGGCAGCCTCCCAGCCATTCCAGCTATCACTATTTCCTCCATGGTCAGTCTGTGGACAACAAGAAAACTTCAGTGTCAACTTTTGAAGTCAAATTATTCAGTAAAACTATATTGCATAGTTTGAGAATAGGCACAGTTTTATATACAGAGCCCTCACAGTCCAGCGCTCTACAGGACTACATGAGCGGGAGTTTACCAAAACTACAGAGCCTCGTGACTCTTCTAATCAACATTTTCACCTATCCCCCTTTTCCTGACGGGTTGACCATCTGGTGAATTAAAGAGGAGAAGGGTGAAGGTGTTGCCTAAAAAGTCACGAGACTCTCTGTAGCTTCAGGAAACATGCACCCCTCTCCTCTATATCTGAATCCTATAGAAATCTGATATGTGTGAATGAGGAGAAGACTGCATCATGGCCACTGGATGGAGCTGATGGTCATAGGAAAGGTGCATTTGTTACCAATGATCACCAGCTCCATCAAATGGCCATAATGTGGCATTTTCCTGATTCACACTTTTGACCTAGAGAGTGGATGCCATTATGGAGATTGTGTGTTATGTCAAATCCTCTTTTGGATAGATGTGACTGGCAACTCTTTCTTATCCTTTCCTTTTTTTGGAACGGTAGTTGGTTATTATAAGTTATTGTGACCACCCACACAATAATATGAGAATATCTCTGTTCTGAGTACTTGGTATCTCCCGTTTTGGTGGTCTTCCCATGGGCCGGCAGGACTCTGTCCACACTGATTACCGTTGTCAGGCCTTGACCAGGGATCGATCCTGGGACTTGTGTTCTTGTGGTCAGTTCCTTACAGCCTTAGCCACTGAGTATCTACTATCCTTGTAGAGTCCTGGGTATCTACTGCTTTCTGATGGTGACTCTGGCTCCACCCAGTGGCCAGCTGTAGGCAGTCACCTAAATTAGTACTCTATAAAACCTCACTTCCCCTTCCTGTCCTTGCCTGAATATAGGTTTTGTTACTGCCAGCCATTTATCCTGTTTGTTGCATGTTACTAGCTACGCCTTTGGATTACCCTCTTGTACTTCGTTGCCCGACTGTTGCCGAACCTTGCCTGTCTCTGGCGCTGTCTCTGGTTTATCCCTTGGACCTCTGCCTGGATTTGCTACAAAACGTGAGTCTATTATTTATTGTTGTTCCTTGATTAGGATTGTTTGCACTTATTATAGAGATCCCAGAATTCTGGCTGTAAGAACGCAACCGTCCTCCACCTGATACCGGGATAACAAGACTACTGGTCAGAAAACTGGAGTGACGGTTGGGGTTCCTGGCAGACCTAACATCTGTCATATTATTACCATCCTAAAGTGTATACTTAAGCAAGGTTGAGCTTGATGGCTTTTTGTAAGTGCCCAGCTGTATTTGCATGTGAGATTTAAGGTCCTGATAAAGCGGATTTTGCGTGAAACGCGTCACCCTATACGTTATAATCTGCTTCCTTAAGTGGTAGAAAAGTGGTAGATTTGATGGTTGATGTTCTATGTATTTGACATTTTATGTAAAATTATGTGGTTTTAAAATTATGAGTTTAAAATTGATTTTATAAAGGATTTTTAAATATATTTTGATGTGTATATTTGTCCGTTGGAGGGGTATTTATAGTCCCATTATATACATTCTGGTTTTTGAACAACCTAGAGAGATAATAGCATATTAATATAAAATGTTGCCCCTAATCGCACAGGACGAATGTACATGCAGTCACAGGATGAATAGCTCTGCAATTTTTTGTTTTCTCATAAATACAAGCAATGCTATCTATTGACTAATTCAATAGACTGAAATTATGGATTTTCAGCCACTCAAGGGGGTTGATTTGTTACAGACAAGTAGGCTGTTCACTTTTGCCTTTAATTGCAAAGTGCATCTTCCCTTGCAATTGGAACAGCCTATTTGCCCATAGTAAAATTAAACCCAAATGGTCTTTCCTTGCTAGAAGGGGAACATTTAACACCACAAGGTGAAACTGGGTTTTCTTCCCGGCACTAAGGCTTGGATGGCTGTATCATGTGAATTCCAGCAAGGTTATAGCATTGTTGGGTGCAATGTACACAGAAGCAGTGATGGTAACTTTGTATTTTTTACACTGCGGTGTAATTTGGCGAGCAGGTATGAATTTTGGAATCGCAAGTTATATATCATGTTCATGCTGAGGTCACTAGCAATGCAAATGCTGTACTGTCCCAATCAGCTTTTCCACACTCACATTATACACTTCCATAAAACCAAATCCAAAAAGTCAAAACCCTCATCTAATGGTGATATTTGAATGTATGCCTTGTATGGGGGCCACGTGAACCTCCCTACTCCATAGTCATAACACAAGGCGTGTTACTTCCTGTCCCATAGCAGGACACCCGCTCTTCAAACACTTGCTGGTAGGTTAAATGGCTCCTGTCTACATTGGCCCTAGTATGTGTATGACTGTGATTTAGAGACCTTAGATTGTAAGCTCCTTGAAGGCAGGGACTGATGTGAATGTAAAAGATGTAAAGCACTGTGTAAATTGATGGTCCTATATAAGTACCTTTAACCACTTCCTTACTGGGCACTTAAACCCCCCTGCTGCCCAGACCAATTTTCGGCTTTCATCGCTGTCGTATTTTGAATGACAATTGCACGGTCGTGCGACGTTGTACCCAAACAAAATTTTTATCCTTTTTCCCCACAAATATAGCTTTCTTTTGGTGGTATTTGATCACCTCTGCGGTTTTTATTTTTGCACAATAAACAAACAAAGCGATGATTTTTACTTTTTTGCTATAATAAATATCCAAAAAAAAAAAAAAATATAAAAAAGAATATTCATCAGTTTTGGCCAATATATATTCATCTACATACTTTTGGTAAAAAAAAATCACAATCGGCGTATATTTGCGCAAAAGCAATAGCGTCTACAAACTATGGGAATAGATTTATGGGTTTTTTACTATTTTTTTTTTTTTTACTAGTAATGGCGGCGATCTGCGAATTTTATCGGGACTGCGATATTGCAGGGGACATGTCGGACATTTCTGAGACATTTTTGAGACCAATGACATTTATACAGCGATCAGAAAGGCAAGCAGATAAAGGCAAGCAAAGGGCCGCATCCGGCCCCTGGGCCGCAGTTTAGAGACCCCTGATCTAAACGGTTCCATTGTAGCTCTGGCTGTACGTTTAGGGTCATTGTCCTGCTGAAAGGTGAACCTCCTCCCCAGTCTCAAGTCTTTTGTAGACTCTAACACAGTGGTTCTCAACCTCAGTCCTCAAGTACCCCCAACAGGCCATGATTTGGGAACTTCCCTTACGTAAAATAACTCTTATCAATACCATGCCATTGATATTGACTTAAAGCAGCTGTGCAAAGTTTTGCTTTTAGGCTAAAATGTTCAATTTTGGTCTCATCTGACCAGAGCAGCTTCTTCTACATGTTTGTTTTCAGATGATGGAATGAACAGAGCTCCGTGAGATGTTCAAAGCTTGGGGTCTTTTTTTTATAGCCTAACCTAAAAAATATAAAAAATATATAAGAAAGGACCAGTTTACTGTCCTCCAGACTTTATGGGAGCTGGACTGTTACCATTGGAAGTAGAATTTTCCTGGCCTCAGTGGGAGTAAACAATGCATCTTTGATATTAGGGGGAGGAATAGTGCCCTGTCGCTGATGCCAGTGGGAGGAATAGTGTCCCATTATTGGTAACATTGAGATTAACAGTGCCCATCGTTGGTGTCAGTTTGAGGAATAGAGCCCCATTGTTGTGTCAGTGGAATTAATAGTTCCTCATTGTTGGTGTCAGTGGGATTAATAGTGCCCCATCATTGGTGTCAATGAGAGGAAAAGGCA
The DNA here is from genome assembly GCA_018402905.1 of Glandirana rugosa. NCBI lineage: Eukaryota > Metazoa > Chordata > Amphibia > Anura > Ranidae > Glandirana > Glandirana rugosa. Next base: position 115,008 of record BLSH010102671.1, read on the forward strand.
AGCAAAGGGCCGCATCCGGCCCCTGGGCCGCAGTTTAGAGACCCCTGATCTAAACAATTCCATTGTAGCTCTGGCTGTACGTTTAGGGTCGTTGTCCTGCTGGAAGGTGAACCTCCACCCCAGTCTCAAGTCTTTTGTAGACTCTAACACAGTGGTTCTCAACCTCAGTCCTCAAGTACCCCCAACGGGCCATGATTTGGGAACTTCCCTTACGTAAAATAACTCTTATCAATACCATGCCATTGATATTGACTTAAAGCAGCTGTGCAAAGTAAAGGAAAACCTGAAAACATGACCCATTGGGGGTACTTGAGTAATGTGGTTGAGAACCACTGCTCTAACAGGTTTTCTTCTAAGATTTCCCCGTATTTGGCTCCATCCATCTTCCCATCAACTCTGACCAGCTTCCCTGTCCCTGCTGAAGAAAAGCATCTCTACAACAGGATGCTGCCACCACCATGTTTCACAGTGGGGATGGTGTGTTCAGGGTGATGTGCAGTGTTAGTTTTCTGCCCCACATAGCGTTTTGCTTTTAGGCTAAAATGTTCATTTTTGGTCTCATCTGACCAGAGCAGCTTCTTCTACATGTTTGTTTTCAGATGATGGATTGAACAGAGCTCCGTGAGATGTTCAAAGCTTGGGATATTTTTTTTTTTTATAGCCTAACCCTGCTTTAAACTTCTCCACAACTCTATCCCTGACCTGTCTGGTGTGTTCCTTGACCTTCATGATGCTGTTTGTTCACTAAAGTTCTCTAACAAACCTCTGAGGGCTTCACAGAACAGCTGTATTTATACTGAGATTAAATTGCACACAGGTGGACTCTATTTACTAATTAGGTGACTTCTGAGGGCAATTGGTTCCACTATATTTTAGTTAGGGGAATCAGAGTAAAGGGGGCTGAATACAAATTCATTCCACACTTTTCACATATTTGTAAAAAAAATTTGAAAAACCATTCGTCATTTTCCTTCCACTTCACAATTATGTTTGTGTTGGTCGATCACATAAAATCCCAATACAATACATTTACATTTTTGGTGGTAACATGACAAAATGTGGAAAATGTTAAGGGGTATGAATACTTTTCAAGGCACTGTAAATGTACAGAATAGGGCTCCTTATACCCATGTGTAGACCAAGGCTTCCTATACCCATATGTGCAGAATATGAGATCATTTGTTCAAATACCTCCTAGCTACACAGTCATGTGAATGGCTGCTTTTGGAGCCCAGAATAATATTACATGACCCCCTCCCCCCCAGGTATTATTTTAGAGGTGCATGGTGGTCAGGATGGGGGAGGGGGTTGTATAGTCACTATGGGGTTCATTTACTAAAGGCAAATAGACAAATAGCAGTTGCTCCAGATCTTAGTAAATGAGCAGAAGCTCTGCTGATTTCCATCATCCAATCACATGCAAGCAAAAATGCTGTTTTTTTTTTTAAATTTTCCTTGCAGGCGATTTGCTATTCTTTGCCAAGTGACGCCCTACCTTATTTACTAAGCTCTGGAGCAACTGCAACTATTTGCCTTTAGTAAATCAACCCCCATTGGTTATCCTACTGATAGCCAAGCTTCCGTTGTGTCCCACCCTTGTCCAGGGTGCTGAAAAGTGAATTCACTAATAATCAGGGGGAAATGTTTGATGTTAACCACTTGCCAACCGCGTAACGACTATAAGCGGCGAGTGTGGCTCTGTACTGCAAATCGATGATTATAGTCGTCACTCGCGGGCACAACGGCTAGGGGGCAAGCGCGCTCCCTGAGCGGGGGGCCACGGGTCGGGCGGACACGATGTCACGGGATCGCCTGTCACAGAGCCAAAACGGGGAACCGCTGATGTAAACACGGCGGTTCCCTGTTCTGACAGGCGGCATGTCAGAGATCTACTGATCCCTGTCACTGGGATCAGTTAGATCTCTAGTGCCCCTGGCAGCCCAGTCCCCTCACAGTTAGAACACGTCTAGGGAACACAGTTAACCCCTAGATCGCCCCCTGCAGGTTAACCCCTTCCATGCCAATGACATTTCTACAGTAATCAGTGGATATTTAAATTTCTGATCGCTGTATAAATGTCATTGGCCCCAAAAAAGTGTCATAAATGTCTGACATGTTCACCCCAATATCGCAGTCACGATAAAAATCGCAGATCGCCGGCATTATTAGTAAAAAAAAAATTTGTAAAAATGCCAGAAATTAGTTCTCATGGTTTGTAAACGCAGCAACTTTTGCGCAAACCAATCAGTAAACGTAGATTGCGTTTTTTTGTTTTTTTTTTATCAAATATGAGGAAGAATATAAATCGGCCAAAACCGATGAATAAATTTGTTTTTTTTTTAAGATTTCTTTTTTGGACATGGATTTTAGCAAAAAGTAAGAAATAATTTTTTTTTTTTTTTTTTGCAAAATTGTCACTCTTTTTTTGTTTATAGCGGTGATCAAAAATTATGCAGCGGTGATCAAATACCACCAAAAGAAAGCTCTATTTGTGGGGAAAAAAGGACGCAAATTTAGTTTGGGTACAGCGTCGCACGACCGCGCAATTGTTAGTTAAAGCGAATCTCAAAAAGTGCTCTGGTCCTAAAGGGGGAAATCCTTCCGGGGCTGAAGTGGTTAAAGGAACGCTATATCCAAAACACAAAGAAACATTTGTGGTTGATTTACTAAAGGCAAACAGACAAAATCAAAAAGCTTCAGAGCTCAGTAAATCAGAGTTATGCTGACTTCCATCATCAAACCATGGGCAAGCAAAAATGCTGTTTTATTGAATTTTCTTTGTATTTTTGTTTTTCTTTTAAGCAATCTTTATTTATTTATTTTAGAGACATATGCATAAGAACAAATAAAAAGGAAAGCACAAACAAATGGTAGTCATCCATTTGTCAACAGGTCTAGTCAGGTGACTTTCTTGATACTTAAAGAGGAAGTAAACCCTGATGGGTTTTACTTCCTCTTTATTACCCTGCAATGTAAAAGCATAATGGGCTACTATGCATGGCATATTATGTGCCACTTACCTGCATTGGAAGCCCGCGATGTCCCCGATCCAGGCCGCGTCCATCTTCAGCCCCTCTTCCTTCCGGGGCCGGCTCAGTGACTGGTCGGAGTTGCGTGACGTCACTCCTGCGCATGCGCGCGGGAGCCGCCGATCGTGGCACAATCTCAGTAAAGGAACGGCACGGATGCTGTTTCTTCACTGCACATGTGCCCGATGACGTGGGTACATCACAGTACACTGTATATCTCCTATACCAGGGATATGCAATTAGCGGACCTCCAGATGTTGCAAAACTACAAGTCCCATTGTGCCTCTGCCTCTGGGTGTCATACCTGTGGCTGTCAGAGTCTTGCTATGCCTCATGGGACTTGTAGTTTTGCAACAGCTGGAGGTCCGCTAATTGCATATCCCTGTCCTATACCAAGCAGGTTTAGGAGATATGCAGGGATTCGACAGGTAAGCCTGATTATAGGCTTACCTGTAGGTTAAAGTGGCTGTCGCGGGTCACAAAAGGTGCGATTGACCAGTCCACATAAGGAATATAATGGTATGTGATATACATATCTAATACTAAAACAGATGAATCATCTGAACAATAACTATCCAAATTCCTGCCAATGAAATCACCTTGCCATGAGAACATGGGAAATGGAGTGCATTTAACAGGGATAACTAACCCAGTGGGGGAGGCCATAGGGACCGGACTGGGGGGAGGGGGGGGGGTTAGAGAAAAGGGTAGGAGGAAGCATAAGCAAGGGGGTAACAAAAACAGCACTCTAGTACAAATGCTTTTTGGTAAACAGTGAAATTCTCCTTGGATCAAAGCTATTATAGCTTGAACGGTCAGCAAAGTCCATATTTCAGGGGAATGTATGTGAGGGCGCTCTGGTGCGACCACAGCTCAGATGGCAGTAGGTGCAGCAGTCTTTAGGGCAGCACTTGGAGAGGAGAAGCAGCTCTGGAGTGAGGAATAGAGAAAAGAAAGGCGCCTCTAAGTGCAGTAGGTAAGGAATTTATTCTGCACACACAGGGTTGAGAATAACTTACAGAGTGACAGGTAATGCAAGCATGTAAAAACAGTGGTGGGGTCCTAGTCCTTCATCTTGGTATGGAAGTGGTCATTCTGAAGGATGAACAAGCAGAAACAAGCGCCTCTAAGTGCAGTATTAGCAGAGGATCATGGCGCATAATGAGCTAAGACTTACTGGATGGTAGAAGTGTGCAGGCATATATAGTAGTAGGAGGTGGCAGGTCTCGCGCTGTTACCTTTGTCCCATGGATGGCTTAGGAAGTTGGCCAGCAGCTGTCACTATATCGTCCAATCCTGTGCTGGTCTCTGGGGGTGCGGAGTCACAAGCCTTAGTTCCTGGTTTACCACTGGAACGCACGAGGTGGATCTGTTTGGCGTCAGTACAGGGCGGTGGGCGGTAACATGTTTCGGAACATGCTTGGCTCCTTCATCAGACAAAGTCCATATTTCAATAACCATTGGTTGAGAGTTGGAATCGTGCTTTATAATGGATCCACGTAGCCCATTAACTGTAGAACTTGTCCATGTCTACCCATCCATTCCTCCACAGTCCTGATATTGTTCACCAAGTGGATCCTTTCTTCCATGCTTGCAATTTGAGTTGATTTCCAGTGAACGTGAATCAGCCGCCTAGCTGCATTCAACAGATGAAGAAGGACTGATTTCCAGTAATAACCAGGAGGGATGGTGGGGACGTGCAGCAGGAGCTCCAATGGGGGTCAGGTAGCTTAAGATCGCTTTAATTTGGACCCTGATATCTTGCCAATAGGGCCGCAGCTTAGGGCACTCCCACCAAGTATGAAGGAACGTGCCTCGTTGCCCGCAATCCTTCCAGCAAGCATCTGATAGCAAGTCTGGAGGGGACACCATACCAGCGAGTGAGTAATGTGAACCCATTCTCTTGCATTTTCCTATCTACAGAGCTGGTATGTGTAAAGCGATAAAGAAAGTCAATTGTGTTTCAGTAAATTTGTGTTGCAGGTCTCTCTCCCATTCCCTTATGTATAGGGGTTTTCCCCCGGATCCCATCGACTGCAGCATCCCATATAGCACAGATATGGAGGATGAGATCATAGAAGTGGACATACAGAGCTTCTCAAAAGGGGTGACAGAGGAGGAGGATCGGATGGCCTGGGGCAAACTACTGATAAAATATCGGAGCTGCCTATGATGCCAATCGCCCATAGGAAAACAGCCATACTGGTCCCTGAGAGCGTCTAAGGACAGCAACCCCTGGTCTTGGACGAACCTGCCACATGGTGTCTCCCCATCAAATGCCCAGGATTGAAAAAAGGAGAGGAAACCAGGAGGAGCCCCCCAGAGGGGCGAGAGGGGAGACCAATGGGGCGAGCCATCCTGAGGCATTTAAGGCACCCCACACCTTCAGGGTGTGGGCACAGTGACAGGGGAGGTGTACTCGGACAATCCCTGGCACGCTCTGGGCAAGCGCATGAGCCAAATTCCTACCCACCAGGAATTTGTCTAGGGGAACCCACAATTTAGCTGTCACACTGTGGTGCCAGTCCAATATCTGCTGCAAGGCGATCGCCTTGTAATACTTGCGAATGACAGGCACACCCATTCCATGTATTTGATTAGCTTATTGATTGTAAAGTGAAGCGTCACCTTATTTACTAAGCTCTGGAGCAACTGCACTTGCAAAGTGCACAGTCATTTTGCCTTTAGTAAATCAAGCTCGTTGCATGCGTTATATAACAGAGATAACAATGTCATGTATGAATGTTGATATTGTGTTGTGCAAGTTGTTACAGCGTGTTATCTGTTGTAGTAATGTTCTACGCAAGAGGCAATTGTAGGTAATAGGAGGACACAAAGTCCCGGTTTTAGTTCTCCTCTGTTGGTTTATCGGAGAGGAAGAGAGATATGCAAAGGAAGCAATTTCTTCTTCCTATCTCGCCTTTCTACATATCTTCTTTCTGATAATTTCTTGAAACACAGACATTTTCACCCAGGGATATTACAAGCCCATCAGCAAATATGGTCTAAATACATTCATCATGTGTATTCTTCCTTCAATCTCGGTGTGCTTTGTGTATTTCCTCCAGATCTGTGCAGTAATCCCGTGTGAGACTTTCCCTCTGTGCAGAGCTTCCTGTAAAAAAGACCGCCCACTGCTGCTCTCTTTCTATGAGCAGGGTGACTGGTCTTGTCTCCGCCCCCGTCCTGTAGTTTTCTGCAGGTATTCTGTCAAATTAGCAAACTCATCAGAAACTCCAAACACATTGGGGTTGATTTACTAAAGGGAAAAATTTTGTGCACTTTGCAAAGTGCAGTTGCACTCTGCAAGAGCAGTTGTCCCAGAGCTTAGTAAAGGAGCAAACGCTCTGCTGACTTCCATCATCCAATCATGTGCAAGCAAACATGTTGTTCTTTATTTTCCTTGGTTATTCTTTGCAAAGTGAAGCTTTACCTCATTTACTAAACTCTGGAGCAACTGCACTTGCAGAGGGCAACTCCACTTTGCAAAGTGCACAGTCCATTTGCCTTTTGTAAATCAACCCCATTATTTCCGGTTTTGTTAAACCATCAGTAATTGGAGATTTTGATGAATTGCTGTTTGGACACAACACCAGCAACCAAATACAGTCCGCTACAGGAAGATTTAGCTGTTTTGACAGCACAGCGGCTAATGAGGACAAAGTTGTCACCGCCTCGGAGGCGGCCAATTTGTTGGTTAGTATCGGAGCAGAGTAGCAATCTCCGCTTATAATATCGTCCACCGGACCGTATTCGGTTTGGCAGTGTTGTG
>BLSH010102671.1:141110-153609 GCA_018402905.1 Glandirana rugosa
TTGGTTAGTCTTAAATTACTCTGGTAACTCACCAGTAAAGACTATTTTTACATTAAGATGCTGCCACTGTATACCTTTTGTTTATAGCGGCGATCAGAAATGACGCAGCGGTGATCAAATACCACCAAAAGAAAGCTCTATTTGTGGGAAAAAAATTTTGTTTGGGTACAACGTTGCACGACCGCGCAATTGTCAGTTAAAGCGACGCAGTGCCGAATCGCAAAAAGTGCTCTGGTCCTAAAGTGGGAAATCCTTCCAGGGCTGAAGTGGTTAAAGTCCCCTAACAGAATGAATCTTCCTACTTCTGCACAAGCTCTTTCACGACTACTTCTCTCTAATAAGTCAAAGAGCATCCTGCAAATAGCAGCAATCCATCTTGACCAATCAGAAATGACCACTCAATGGTCTCATTAAATTCTGATTGGTTGTGGTGGACAATTTCAGATTATTAACCACAGTAACCAATCAGATCACACTTTGGGGGAGATTTACTAAAGCTGGTGCACACAGAATCTGGTGCAGCTGCGCATGGTAACCAATCAGCTTCTAATTAAGCTCTGACAATAAATCCTGGAAGCTGATTGGTTACTATGCAGAGCTGCACCAGATTCTGTGTTCACCAGTTTTAGTAAATCTCCCCCTTTGTGCTCTGCAATGTTTAAAGGGGAAATCAGGTTGCTGCAGAGCTTAGTAAATGAGGGAGAGCTCCGGTGACTTCCATCATCCAATCATTTGCAAGCATGACATATTTTTTTTTTGTTTCCTTGCATGTGATTGGGGGCTCTTTGCAAAGTGAAGCTTTGCTTCATTTACTAAGCTGTGGAGCAACTGCACTTTGCAAAGTGCACAGTCTGTTTGCCTTTAGTCAATCAACTCCAAAGTGTTTGCAATTTCATACTCTGCAAAAGATTAAAGTATATTCCTATATATTATTTAATAAAATATGCCCATAGTCTCTAACCATGTCCTGTGGCATTTCCGCAGTCTCTAACCATGTCCTGTGGCATTTCCGCAGTTTTTGACCACCTTCTGTAGCATGCCCGTAGTCTGACCAAGGACAGTTTGCTATGAGTAATGTGGTGTGTTCTTATGTTATGTTTTTAACTTTTTTGATTTCGTACTAAAAATAAAAACTGGAAAACCCCTTTTATATGTTGTGATAGTAGTGCCTTTAAAGTCCCAATGGGGGAATGTACATTTATCTAGCTGACCGTGTCCTGTGGCATTTCTAGCCATCCCCTGTAGTATGCCCATAGTCTCTGACCATGTCCTGTGGCATTTCTGCAGTCTCTGACCATCTCCTGTAGCATGCCTGTAGTCTCTGACCATCTCCTGTGGTTTTTCCATAGTCTCTGACTTTCCTCTATACTAGTATACCTGTAGTCTCTGACCATGTCCTGTGGCATTTCTGCAGTCTCTGTCCATCTCCTGTAGCATGCCCGTAGCCTTAGGCCATGTATTGTGGCATTTCTGCAGTCTTTGGCCATACCCGTAGTATGCTCGTAGCGTCTTACCATTTCTGCAGTTTTTAACAAACTCCTGTAGTATCCCCATAGTCTCTGACCATTTCCTGTAGCATACCTGCAATCTCTGACCATGTCCTAAGGCATTTCCATAGTCTCTGACCATCCCCCGCAGTATGCCCATAGTCTCTGACCATGTCCTGTTGTATTTCTGCAGTCCATGATCATCTCCTTTAGCATGCCCATAGTCTCTGACCATCTCTTGTGGCATTTCCATAGTCTTTAACCTTCCTCCATAGTATGCCATAGTCTATGACCATGTACTGTGGCATTTCTGCAGTCTCTAACCATCTCCTGTAGTATGCCCGTAGTCTCTGACCATCTCCTGTAGCATGCCCGTAGCCTTTGACCGTGTATTGTGGTATTTCTGCAGTCTCTGACCATCTCCTGTAGCATGCCTGTAGTCTCTGACCATCTCCTGTAGCATGCCGTAGTCTCTGACCATCTCCTGTAGTATGCCCGTAGTCTCTGACCATGTCCTGTGGTATTTCTGCAGTTTCTGACCATCTCCTGTAGCATGCCCGCAGTCTCTGACCATCTTCTGTAGCACACTCGCAGTCTCTGACTATCTTGTGTAGCATACCCGCAGTCTCTGATCACCTTCTGTAGCATACCTGCAGTCTCTGATCACCTTCTGTAGCATACCCACAGTCTCTGACCATCTTCTGTAGCATACCAACAGGCTCTGACCATCTTCTGTAGCATACCCACAGGCTCTGACCATCTTCTGTAGCATACCCACAGGCTCTGACCATCTTCTGTAGCATACCCACAGGTTCTGACCATCTTCTGTAACATACCTGCAGTCTCTGACCATCTTCTGTAGCATACCTGCAGTCTCTGACCATCTCTTATAGCATACCCCCAGTCTCTGGCCATCTTCTGTAGCATACCCCCAGTCTCTGACCATCTTCTGTAGCATACCCCCAGTCTCTGACCATCTCTTGTAGCATACCCGCAATCTCTGAGTGTCTCTTATAGCATACCCCCAGTCTCTGACCATCTTCTGTAACATACCCGCAGTCTCTGACCATCTTCTGTAGCATACCCGTAGTCTCTGACCACGTCTTGGGGCATTTCTGCAGTCTCTGACCATCCCCTGTAGTATGCTCTTAGTCTCTGATCATTTCCCAGTTTTTGACCATCCCTTGCATTTGCCCATAGCCTTTGCCTATATCTTGTTGGGTGTCTGATGTTTCTTTCACTGAATATTGTGTGAGGGCCCTTTGATGACATCAGGGGCCACTGCTGAGGGCCGCTATATCAAGAAAGTAGATCACCACCAACATACAGCATAGCACCGTAGACACTTAAAGCTGAGAACAACTGATTAATTACTTGACTGCATTATCCAATTAGAAGCAGAGAACTGCGCCATCCTGTTGTCACCGGGTAATAACACTGGAGTAATGGATTCTGCAGCCTGCCTGTCACATTCAGCATCCTCCCAGCCATCCGCTTAGCTGGCCTCCATGCCATATGCCAAGGCATGCCAAGGCCATCACGTTCCCTACTTCTAATCCCATCATTCCCCCAGAAAAAAAAGCTCAGCCACACCTGGAATGGGATAAAGAAGAAGGGATCTGGGCTCATTGTCCTCCATTGCTGCCTCTAAGCTGGTACAGCCTGGCTGTGCCCCTCCTTCCCCCTACTCCATTTTTTTTTTTTTTTCTGTGAGCCGGCACAGCCTGCCCTACTTCTCTCTGCATTGTGCATCACTGGGGTCCTACAGCAGCGTGCAAAGTGCGTCCACCCTACCCCACCATCCCCACCCCCCCATAATAATCCTTAGCACAGGAACCCACCCACCCCTCGCCCCAGGCCTCCTAGGTGTCATTGTAAAGTCATTTATCAGGCACACCTTGCTGCACAGCAACACTGATCACCATAACCAACTGCCATCACCCGCGGCACAGCACCTTCCATTCCATCCATTGTATCAATCACTGACCAATCAGCATCACATTCTAGGCAGCATTAACCCCTTCCTGTATAATCACTGAAAATAATCCTTATAGCAGAATGAAAGAAATGTGTGTTCAATACATAGGAAATTCATTAGAGATGTAGGGAGAAATACTCAGCAGGAGCCCAGGGATCCAGAACTGCATTGAGATGGTAGGGAACAGATCCTCTACAGCAATCTAGGGGCCCATCACTATTGTGAGATCCAGGGAGAGATTTTCAGCAGGGGCCCAGGGATCCAGCACTGAGATCTAGAGATAGATCCATAGCAGGAGGCCCAGCACTGAGATCCAGAGATAGATCCATAGCAGGGATCCAGCACTGAGATCCAGAGATAGATCCATAGCAGGGATCCAGCACTGAGATCCAGAGATAGATCCATGGCAGGAGGCCAGGGATCCAGCACTGAGATTTAGAGATAGATCCATAGCAGGGGCCCAGCACTGAAATCCAGAGATAGATCCATAGCAGGAGGCCAGGGATCCAGCACTGGGATCAAGGGACAGATCCACAGCATGGGCCCAGGGATCCAGCACTGAGATCCAGAGATAGATCCATAGCAGGGATCCAGCACTGAGATCCAGAGATAGATCCATAGCAGGAGGCCAGGGATCCAGCACTGTAAGATCCAGGGACAAATCCTCAGCAGGGGCCCGGAGATCTAACACTGAGATCTAGAGACAGTTCCTCAGCAGGAGGCCAGGGATCCAGCACTGAGATCCAGGGACAGATCCTAAGCAGGGGCCCAGGGATCTAACGCTGAGACAGCTCCTATGCAGGAGGCAAGGGATCTGGGCCAGCAAGATCCAGGGATATACCTACAGCAGGGGGCCAGGGATCTAGCACTGACATCCAGAGATAGATCCACAGAAGGAGCCCAGGGATCCAGCATTGCAAGATCCAGGGACGGATCCTCATCAGGGGCCCAGGGATTCAACACTGAGATACAGAGATAAATCCAATACTGACACCCAGGGATCTAGCCCTGAGATCCAGTGATAGATCCATGGCAGGGGCCCAGCACTGAGATCCAGAGATAGATCCATAGCAGGGGCCTAGCACTGAGATCCATTGACAGATTCATAGCAGGGGCCCAGCATTGAGATCCAGAGATAGATCCATAGCGGGGCCCAGCACTGAGATCCAGAGATAGATCCATGGCAGGGACCCAGCACTGAGATCCAGAGATAGATCCATAGCAGGGATCCAGCACTGAGATCCAGAGATAGGTCCACAGCAGGGGCCCAGCACTGGGATCAAGACATAGGTCCACAGCAGGGGCCCAGAACTGGGATCAAGAGATAGATCCATAGCAGGGGCCCAGCACTGAGATCCAGAGATAGATCCATAGCAGGGGCCCAGCACTGAGATCCATGGACAGATCCATAGCAAGGGCCCAGCATTGAGATCCAGAGATAGATCCATAGCAGGGGCCCAGCACTGAGACCCAGAGATAGATCCATAGCGGGGCCCAGCACTGAGATCCAGAGATAGATCCATGGCAGGGGCCCAGCACTGAGATCCAGAGATAGATCCATAGCAGGGGCCCAGCACTGAGATCCAGAGATAGGTCCACAGCAGGGGCCCAGCACTGAGATCAAGATATAGATCCATAGCCGGGATCCAGCAATAGATCCATAGCAGGGGCCCAGCACTGAGATCCAGTAATAGATTCATAGCTGGGTTCAAGCACTGAGATCCAGAGACAGATCCATAGCGGGGCCCAGCACTGAGATCCAGAGATAGATCCATAGCAGGGGCCCAGCACTGAGATCCAGAGATAGATCCAGAGCATGGGCCCAGCACTGAGATCCAGGGACAGATCCATAGCAAGGGCCCAGCACTGAGATCCAGGGACAGATCCATAGCAGGGATCCAGCACTGAGATCCAGGGACAGACCCATAGCAGGGGCCCAGCACTGAGATCCAGCAATAGATCCATAGCAGGGATCCAGCACTGAGATCCAGCAATAGATCCATAGCAGGGATCCAGCACTGAGATCCAGAGATAGATCCATAGCAGGGATCCAGCACTGAGATCCAGAGATAGATCCATAGCAGGGGCCCAGCACTGAGATCCAGCGATAGATCAATAGCAGGGGCTCAGCACTGAGATCCAGGGACAGATCCATAGCGGGGCCCAGCACTGAGACCCAGAGATAGATCCATAGCAAGGATCCAGCACTGAGATCCAGCAATAGATCCATAGCAGGGATCCAGCACTGAGATCCAGAGATAGATCCATAGCAGGGATCCAGCACTGAGATCCAGTGATAGATCCATAGCAGGGGCCCAGCACTGAGATCCAGGGACAGATCCATAGCAGGGGCCCAGCACTGAGACCCTGAGATAGATCCATAGCAGGGATCCAGCACTGAGATCCAGCAATAGATCCATAGCAGGGATCCAGCACTGAGATCCAGGGACAGATCCATAGCAGGGGCCCAGCACTGAGACCCTGAGATAGATCCATAGCAGGGATCCAGCACTGAGATCCAGCAATAGATCCATAGCAGGGATCCAGCACTGAGATCCAGGTACAGATCCATAGCAGGGGCCCAGCACTGAGATCCAGAGATAGATCCATAGTAGGGGCCCAGCACTGAGATCCAGAGATAGATCCATAGCAGGGGCCCAGCATTGAGACCCAGAAATAGATCCACAGCAGGGGCCCAGCACTGAGATCCAGAGATAGATCCATGGTAGGGGCCCAGCACTGAGATCCAGAGATAGATCCATAGTAGGGGCCTAGCACTGAGATCCAGAGATAGATCCATAGGAGGGGCCCAGCACTGAGATCCAGCAATAGATCCATAGCAGGGGCCCAGCACTGAGACCCAGAGATAGATCCCTAGCAGGGGCCCAGCACTGAGATCCAGCGATAGATCCATAGTAGGGGCCCAGCACTGAGATCCAGAGATAGATCCATATCAGGGGCCCAGCATTGAGACCCAGAGATAGATCCATCGCAGGGGCCCAGCACTGAGATCAAGCAATAGATCCATAGTAGGGGCCCAGCACTGAGATCAAGAGATAGATCCATAGCAGGGGCCCAGCATTGAGACCCAGAGATAGATCCATAGCAGGGGCCCAGCACTGAGATCAAGCAATAGATCCATAGCAGGGGCCCAGCACTGAGATCAAGCAATAGATCCATAGTAGGGGCCCAGCACTGAGATCAAGAGATAGATCCATATCAGGGGCCCAGCATTGAGACCCAGAGATAGATCCATAGCAGGGGCCCAGCACTGAGATCAAGCAATAGATCCATAGTAGGGGCCCAGCACTGAGATCAAGAGATAGATCCATAGTAGGGGCCCAGCATTGAGACCCAGAGATAGATCCATAGCAGGGGCCCAGCACTGAGATGAAGCAATAGATCCATAGTAGGGGCCCAGCACTGAGATCAAGCAATAGATCCATAGCAGGGGCCCAGCACTGAGATCAATCAATAGATCCATAGTAGGGGCCCAGCACTGAGATCAAGCAATAGATCCATAGTAGGGGCCCAGCACTGAGATCAAGCAATAGATCCATAGCAGGGGCCCAGCATTGAGATCAAGCAATAGATCCATAGCAGGGGCCCAGCACTGAGATCCAGCAATAGATCCATAGCAGGGGCCCAGCACTGTTGCTGTATGAGATCTGCACAGTAGAGTAGGGATCTGGCTGGGAGATAGGGAGCGATCCTTAGCTGTAGAGTAGGGATCTGGCTTGGCTATGGGATCCATGCACCTGGCCGGGGACCGGGATCTATAACAGCAGAGCTCGGTCCATGGATGATCGGGGATCTCTATCAGTAATGCGGGATGATGGGAGACCGAGGAGCCCGGCCATGCTGTCTGATTGGGGGGGGGGGGGATCTCTAGGAGGGGCTCGGATGCTGCAGAGGAGCCCAGGGATCCCCCATGGAGATCTATAGGAAGACCCGGCACTGCTATGAGGTCACCCCCCCGTACCTGTGTGCCCTCTCCCGGCCGGTGCTCCGCTGTGTCTCCAGGGATGGTGTGCGGTGCTGGGCTCGGTGTCTCTCCTCCTCCTCCCCGGTGTGATGTCTCTCCTCTCCGGCTCCTCTATTTAAATGACTGACATCCTCCGCCGGCCACGCCACATGGGCTGACAGCTGTGTGCACCCGCCGACCAATCAGAGAGGAGGCTGAGCCCGGCTATGGGGTGATCCCGGCCCTCCCCGAAGAGAGAGAGGGGGGGGGGGCACCGCGGAGATCCCACACTATGGCTGCATGGCTGGGCCCAAGAGCTAGCAATCACTCACAGCGTGCCTTCTATACGATCCCTCCACCCACAGATAATCATTATTCTGTGTGTTTTCAGATGATGGAGAGAAATGCCCCACAGTCATCATTTAATATACATCGTCTACTATACATCTACTATACATCTACTATACATCTACTATACACATCATCTACTATACATCTACTATACACATCATCTACTATACATCTACTATACATCTACTATACACATCATCTACTATACATCTACTATACACATCATCTACTATACATCTACTATACATATCATCTACTATACATCTACTATACACATCATCTACTATACATCTACTATACATCTACTATACACATCATCTACTATACATCTACTATACATATCATCTACTATACATCTACTATACATCTACTATACACATCATCTACTATACATCTACTATACATCTACTATACACATCATCTACTATACATCTACTATACATATCATCTACTATACATCTACTATACATCTACTATACACATCATCTACTATACATCTACTATACATATCATCTACTATACATCTACTATACATCTACTATACACATCATCTACTATACATCTACTATACATCTACTATACACATCATCTACTATACACATCGTCTACTATACACATCATCTACTATACACATCATCTACTATACACATCGTCTACTATACACATCATCTACTATACATCTACTATACATCTACTATACACATCGTCTACTATACACATCATCTACTATACATCTACTATACATCTACTATACACATCATCTACTATACACATCGTCTACTATACACATCATCTACTATACATCTACTATACATCTACTATACACATCATCTACTATACATCTACTATACACATCATCTACTATACATCTACTATACACATCATATATACATCTACTATACACCTCATATATACATCTACTATACACATCATATATACATCTACTATACCTATCATATACACATCTACTATACACATCATATATACATCTACTATACACATCATATATACATCTACTATACACATCATATATACATCTACTATACACCTCATATATACATCTACTATACACATCATCTACTATACATCTACTATACACATCATCTACTATACATCTACTATACACATCATATACACATCATCTACTATACACATCATCTACTATACATCTACTATACACATCATCTACTATACATCTACTATACACATCATCTACTATACATCTACTATACACATCATCTACTATACATCTACTATACACATCATCTACACATCATCTACTATACATCTACTATACACATCATCTACTATACATCTACTATACACATCATCTACACATCATCTACTATACACATCATATATACATCTACTATACATCATATATACATCTACTATACACCTCATATATACATCTACTATACACATCATCTACACATCATCTACTATACATCTACTATACACATCATCTACACATCATCTACTATACATCTACTATACACATCATCTACACATCATCTACTATACATCTACTTCTACAACACCATCTACTATACATCTACTATACACATCATCTACTATACATCTACTATACTCATCATCTACTATACACATCATATATACATCTACTATACATCATATATACATCTACTATACACCTCATATATACATCTACTATACACATCATATATACATCTACTATACACATCATATACATCATCTACTACACACCTCATATATACATCTACTATACACATCATATATACATCTACTATACCCATCATATATACATCTACTATACACATCATATATACATCTACTATACACATCATATATACATCTACTATACACCTCATATATACATCTACTATACACATCATATATACATCTACTATACACATCATATGTATATCTACTATACACATCATATATACATCTACTATATACATCATATATACATCTACTATACACATCATATATACATCTACTATACACATCATATATACATCTACTATACACATCATATATACATCTACTATACACATCATCTACTATACACATCATATATACATCTACTATACACATCATATATACATCTACTATACATATCATATATACATCTACTATACACATCATATATACATCTACTATACACATCATATATACATCTACTATACACATCATATATACATCTACTACACACCTCATATATACATCTACTATACCCATCATATATACATCTACTATACACCTCATATATACATCTACTATACACCTCATATATACATCTACTACACACCTCATATATACATCTACTATACCCATCATATATACATCTACTATACACCTCATATATACATCTACTATACACCTCATATATACATCTACTATACATATCATATATACATCTACTATACACATCATATATACATCTACTATACACATCATATATACATCTACTATACACCTCATATATACATCTACTATACACCTCATATATACATCTACTATACACATCATATATACATCTACTATACACATCATATATACATCTACTATACACATCATATATATATCTACTATACATATCATATATACATCTACTATACACATCATATATACATCTACTATACACATCATATATACATCTACTATATACATCATATATACATCTACTATACGCATCATATATACATCTACTATACACCTCATATATACATCTACTATACACATCATATATATATCTACTATACACATCATATATACATCTACTATACCCATCATATATACATCTACTATACATATCATATATACATCTACTATACACATCATATATACATCTACTATACACATCATATGTATATCTACTATACACATCATATATACATCTACTATACCCATCATATATACATCTACTATACGCATCATATATACATCTACTATACACCTCATATATACATCTACTATACATATCATATATACATCTACTATACACCTCATATATACATCTACTATACACCTCATATATACATCTACTATACACATCATATATACATCTACTATACCCATCATATATACATCTACTATACACATCATATATACATCTACTATACATATCATATATACATCTACTATACACATCATATACACATCATCTACTATACACATCATATACACATCATCTACTATACATCTACTATACACATCATATATACATCTACTATACATATCATATATACTTCTACTATACACATCATATACACATCTACTATACACATCATATATACATCTACTATACCCATCATATATACATCTACTATACACATCATATACATCTACTATACCTATCATATATACATCTACTATACACATCATATATACACCTCATCATATATCATACATATACATACTATAGATATTGTACACCATACAATTTAGTTGTAAAATCTCCCTTAATGGTGGCCACCCAGGCATCAATCTCATTATCCGATCAATATGCGATTCATTCAAAATGATAAATTCAGCAAATAATGGAATAGCCATAACGTCCCTTCCGATGTAATCCATGGTGGCCATACACACTTCAATAAATGATCAATCTCTTCTGATAGAAATAATCAATTTATAGTCGACAACCCATTCAATTAATATGTCAAACACAGGGAATTGGATTTCACTCGATAGTTCAGATAGAATCTCAAATGATCCATCATACCTCTGTTTCCACCGTGTAATCTCATAATCTGAGCAGGTGAAATCTGCTTGTATTGATGAACGAAGTATCTCAGATCCAAGTTTCCATTACTAAGGTTTATGTAAAGCACAAAGATGTTTTGTTTTGGATGGAGTAGGGAAGGGTTAGAACCCCATCGGGTTTTTATTGTCCCTGCTGGGTAGACTCACCCTCTCTATTTGTTCTGGTGATTATTGTCACCGACACAGAAAATGATGGGAAATGCCAATTTTACCAGTTGTCACCAGAACAGGAAGTGAGAGGGAATCTTCCAATGGGGACTCCTGTTTTGGTGACAACTGGAGAGCTCCTCTCACTTTGGGGTTTGATTTACTAAGAGTGGAGAGTGCAAAATCTGGTGCAGCTGCACATGGTAGAAAATCAGCTTCTAACGTCATCTTGTTCAATAAAGCTTTGACAGCAAATCCTGCAAGCTGATTGGTTTCTTTGCAGAGATGCACCAGATTTTGCACTTTTCAGCTTTAGTAAATCAGCCCCTCTGTGTCACTGATACAGGAATCTCCTCAACAAGACACAGGCAGGAAAATAATAACGGTGAATTACATATTTGCAGAAAAAATAATAAAGTCCCACAATATTAACCGCCTCAGGACCGCCCACCGTCAAATGACGGCGGAGCGGTCCTGCTCTCCCAGCGGGTGGACGTCATATGACGTCCTCCCTTTAAGCCGGGATTGCGCGCGATCGGGCGCGCGCATCCCGGCTCTGTCGGTGTCGGCGTGTCCCCAGGACACGCCGCTTCACCGACAGGGGTGAACAGCCATTGGTTATGGCTGTTCACCACGTGATCGGCTGTGACGAAGTCACAGCTGATCACAAACGGCACGCCCGCCGTTCGCACGGCGCATGCGCGCGATCGGGAGCGCGCTGCGCGTGCGTGTCGGTGGCGGCGTGTTCCTGGGGAACACTGCCTGTCACCGACACTAGTATCAGCCGCCGGCCGGCGGCTGATACCTTGTGATCGGCTG
>BLSH010102671.1:155262-169831 GCA_018402905.1 Glandirana rugosa
AAGCCAGTATTTTAAAACGTTTAATCATTAAAAAGAAACATTTAAAACCGTTCATTTTGCAAAGAATTGTGGGAAAAAATTACAGCTTCAAAAAATTCACCATGCCTCTTACGAAATACCTTGGAATGTCTACTTTCCAAAAAGGGGTCATTTGGGGGGTAATTTTACTTTCCTGGCTTGTTAGGGTCTCAAGAAATGAGATAGGCTGTCAGTATATCAGGTGTGATCAGATCTGATCAATTTTCAATGATTGGCACCATAGCTTGTAGACTCTATAACTTTCACAAGGACCAAATAATATTCACTTATTTGGGTTATTTTTACCAAAGATAGGTAGCAGTATAAATTTTGGCCAAAATTTACAAAGAAAAATTACTAATTTGCAAAATTTTATGACCGAAACAAAGAAAAAGGCATTTTTTCAAAAAAATTTCAATCTTTTTTTATTTATCGCACAAAAAATAAACCCCCTCCTAGTGATTAAATATCACCAAAAGAAAGCTTTATTTGTGTGAAAAAAAGGACGCAAATTTCATATGGGTACCGTGTTGCATGACTGAGTAATTGTCATTCAAAGTGTGATAGCGCTGAAAGCTGAAAAATGGCCTGGACAGGAAGGGGGTTTTCGTGCCCGGTACTGTTGTGGTTAATTAATAATATTCGGTGTTTATTATATTTTGCATTGGAGCTCGCAAAGCATTGTAACCCTCAATCATTGGATCTCAGGTGCAATGCTCTACTTCTTGCAGACTATTCCTCCAGCCGCAGGTCCACACCGCGTATGAATGAACACAACCAGGAGTTTTCTTTTTCTCCAATATTTCACCAAAAACTGGAAGATTTTGGAAAAATTGTGCTATTTTGGCAACATGCATTTCAGTCAATGGGGAAGGCAGCTAACGAAAATGTAAACCCAACACTTCATATTCCTGATGTGTGCCTGCTGTACCACGTACTTGTATGAGAAAGTCTCCTGTTTTCTTTGTATTGCCTTCTTTACGTGAAATCCCTGGTGTTCCTGCCAGTCCCTCTGCTTTCCTATTTTAACCACTTCAGCCCCGGAAGGATTTCCCACTTTAGGACCAGAGCCCTTTTTGCGATTCGGCACTGCGTCGCTTTAACTGACAATTGCGCGGTCGTGCGACGTTGTACCCAAACAAAATTTGCGTCCTTTTTTCCCCCACAAATAGAGCTTTTTTTCGGTGGTATTTGATTCCCTCTGCGTCGTTTCTGATTACCGCTATAAACAAAAGAAGAGCGACAATTTTGCAAAAAAAAACCAAATTTCTTAATTTTTTGCTAAAATACAAATCCATAAAAAACATTTTTTTCCATCGGTTTTGGCCGATTTATATTTTTCCTCATATTTTTGGTAAAAAAAAAAAAAAATCGCAATCGGCGTTTATTGATTGGTTTGCGCAAAAGTTGCCGCGTTTACTATAAATGGCGGCGATCTGCGATTTTAGCGGTACTGTGATATTGCAGCGGACATGTCGGAACATTTTGACGCTTTTTTGGGACCATTGGCATTTATACAGCGATCAGTGCTATAAAAATGCACTGATTACTGTGTAAATGCCATTGGCAGTGAAGGGGTTAACCTGCAGGGGGCGCTCTAAGGGTTAACTGTGTTCCCTGGGCGTGTTCTAACTGTAGGGGGACTGCCTTGGCTGGGGAAAGGGGATGATCACAGCTTCCATATACAGGAAGGCTGTGATCACCGCCCTTCCCCCTTCAACAGAATGGAGATTCGTGTTTACATACACGGACCTCCGTTCTTTCAGTGCGGGGGAGCCATCGCGGGTAGCCGGCGGCGATCGAGTCCGCCCTACCCGCTCCCTGGCTCCCCCCGAACACAGTGAGCGCGCGAGAGCGCCTCCGGCGGCGCGCGCTCACAATGCTAGTTATCGCGGCCGCCGTCCTGTGGCAAGTGGTTAAAAAAACTGACCACACTAGTCACAAGAGCACACTGTGGTCAATTATCTAGCTGTGCTGGGAGCTCAGCCTGCTCTCCTCCAATGATCAGACTTCTGCTGACACCCCACCCCCCACCTTTCCTGCACAGCCATTCACTGGGAAGAGTGCTGCTGTTTTTCCTTCTCCCAGCTCTTATACAGCTGAGAACAGAGGGAATGTGATCACTTATTAAAAAAAAAAGAGGGGGGGGGTAATTATAATGTGTTTTTTATATTAAGGCTGGGTTCATACTGCAGCAATCTCAGAGATCGCATATGATTCGCACCGCACTGCAGTGTGAACCATATGCGATCTCTGTGCGATGCAAAATCAGCCATAGAGACTGTATGGCTGAATTTGCATCGCAATCGGAGCAAACTCGCACAGGACCCTTTTTTTTCGCAGGGTCAGAATCGGATCGCATGGTGGTTCACACCATGCGATCCGATTCCTGTGCGAGTTTGCAGTTCGCAGTGCGATATACGAACTGATTTGGGGGTGTCATTAACATTGTATTGACACTCCCCAGAGTTTGCATAGTGCAGTGTGAACTGCCGTTCAGAGACATGCGATGCGGGAACCCGCAGTGAATTTGCAGGATTCCCGCATCGCTGCAGTGTGAACCCAGCTTTATACACAAATGTTTTGCCTTTTATATATATTTTAGGCAGGGTTTACACTGCAGCGATGCGCGAATCCTGCGAATTCACTGCGGGTTCCCGCATCGCATGTCTCTGAACGGCAGTTCACAGTGCACTATGCGAACTCTGGGGAGTGTCAATACAATGTTAATGCCACCCCCAAATCAGTTTGCATATCGCACTGCGAACTGCAAACTCGCACAGGAATCGGATCGCATGGTGTGAACCACCATGCGATCCCATTCTGACCCTGCGAAAAGAAAGGGTCCTGTGCGAGTTTGCTCCGATTGTGATGCGAATTCAGCCATACAATATCTATGGCTGATTTTGCATCGCACAGAGATCGCATATGGTTCACACTGCAGTGCGGTGCAATTCATATGCGATCTTTGAGATCGCTGCAGTGTGAACCCAGCCTTACTCTCCTATGTGTTGTCCTCCTATGTAATACTATGATGTCACCTGAAACCCCACTTACCTAATTCACTGACCCTGAACTACAAGCCTATGAAATTGAATGACCCAGTGCTGGGTCACCCATCGTCCTCATAACCCAACAACCCGTCCCTGATGTATAATGATGGAGTGACTTCCCCTAAATTGTGTTAGCTACAAAATTATTGATTTCATGGTTACGGAAATTTTGGCAAATCAAAAACAATAATTTTGCTTTATGAGCTGCAAAGTTTGTTTGAAAAAAAAAAAAAAAGCAATTTTCTCTCTCTATTTAGAGGGTTTTTCGGGGGTAATTTTGTTCCCCCAGGCAAAGCACCCCCACAGTTAGAAAGCACTCCCTAGGAGCACATTTAACCCTTTGATCGTCCCTGATTGTCCCAGCCAGTGTCATTAGTACAGTGACAGTGCATATTTTGAGCGCTGATCACTGTATTAGTGTCACTGGTCCCCAAAAAAGTGTCACTTAGGGGTTGATTTACTAAAACTGGAGAGTGCAAAATCTGGTGCAGCTGTGTATGGTAGCCAATCAGCTTCTAACTTCATTTGACAAAGCGTTAACAAAAAAAATCCTAGAAGCTGATTGGTTTCCATGCAGAGGTGCACCAGATTTTGCACTCTCCAGTTTTAGTAAATCAGCCCCTTAGTGTCCGCTGCAATGTCACAGTCCCGCTATAAATCGCTGATCGCCGTCATCAATAGTAAAAAAAAAATTCCATAAATCTATCCAATAGTTTGTAGACGCTATAATGTTTGCGCAAATCAATCAATATACACTTATTGGGATTTTTTTTACCAAAAATATGTAGCAGAATGCATATTGGCCTAAATTGATGAAGAAATTTGATTTTTTTTTAATTTTTTTATTGGATGTTTTATAGCAGAAGGTAAAAAATGTTGTTTTCTTTTTTCAAAATTGTCACTTTTTTTTTTTTTTGTTTATAGCGGCAATCAGAAATGACGCAGAGGTGATCAAATACCACCAAAAGAAAGCTCTATTTGTGGGGAAAAAAAGACATCAATTTTACTTGGGTACAACGTCGCACGCCTACGCAGGGCTGGTGCAAGGATTTTTGACACCCTAGGCGAAACCTCATTTTGCCTCCCCCCCCATTTTGCCTCCACCCCCTTTCCCCTGCCCAGCCTGATCAGCGCCAATCAAATGCAGCTTTACCAGCACCCACAAATACAGCCTCACCTGTGCCCATCATATACAGCTTCACCAGTGCCCATCAAATGCAGCTTCACCTGTGCCCGTCAAATACAGCCTCACCTGAGCCCATCAAATACAGCCTCACCAGCACCCACAAATACAGCCTCACCTGTGCCCATCAAATACAGCTTCACCTGTGCCCATCAAATACAGCTTCACCTGTGCCCATCAAATAGAGCCTCACCAGCACCCACAAATACAGCCTCACCTGTGCCCATCATATACAGCTTCACCTGTGCCCATCAAATACAGCTTCACCTGTGCCTATCAAATACAGCTTCACCTGTGCCCATCAAATATAGCTTCACCTGTGCCCATCAAATACAGCTTCACCTGTGCCCATCAAATACAGCTTCATCTGTGCCCATCAAATACAGCCTCACGGGAGGGGTGGAGGATGAGGGGGATATTTGGCAGATTAGTCACTATTTCTATATACATTTGGCATGTGATAATACAATCTCATTATCTCAGTCAGACAGTGTCAGTTTTTACATGAATCAATGCAGAGCAGCCAGTGACAGATCAACAGTGGCCAGGCGCCCCTAGGAGGCAGTGCGCCCTAGGCGGCCGCCTACTCCGCCTAGTGGTAGAGCCGGCCCTGCACCTTAAAGTAACGCAGTGCCGTATCCCAAAAAAATGGCCTGGTCATAAAGGGGGGGGTAAACCTTCCAGGGCTGAAGTGGTTAAAGCAACTTTAATCCCGAAAAAATAAATAAATATATTGCAGCTTAGAAGTCCTTGGATGTGGTGGCTGCATTAGCTTTCTTTTTTTCCTTTCTTTTTTTTTTTTTTTTCAAATATGATCTTTATTGACACCTAGCAAGGGCAAGCACCAGTGCATTACAAACATAGTTCAGTAAGGTAACACATTAAGTGAACAATAACGACAACCAGCTAATCAATATCATACATCAGGTACAGTGTTCCAGTCGTTCACAATTAGCAAGCTCACGATTGTGCCACAGGGCATCTCTGGTTACCGGATATATAGAATATATGAGCAATCTGGACTGGTAGTATTCCCCCAACCTTCCCTTTTCTAATTAAAGAGAGTTAAGGAGAAGATAGGGGGGACAGAATACATATCTGAGTAGAGAGGTGAAGGGACAGAAAGAGAAGGACAAAGAAAAGAGAGGTTTAGAAAATCAGAGGCTGTGGGTTCAAGGGGGCGACACGGTAAGCAAAGCTTCACCTTCTTCAGATAACACGAAGATATTCCATAATCCCCATGTTTTATTGTACCTTTCCCTTTTGTGTTGAGAGGCGAGGATCAAGTCTTCCACTTTGTGGAACCAACAGGTTATGGGGGGGCGGGTTGCGCTTTTTCCAGTGACGGGAGATACAGGCTTTAGTAGGTGGCGCAAAATAGATTTGCTGTATATTTTAGTAAAGATCTGCGAAACATGGAGGAGGAAGGTGGCTGGGTCTTTCGGGATCTGGTGTTCCGTGAACTTTTGCACAATTGTGTGTATTGTCGACCAATAGGTTTGTAGTTGGGGGTAGGACGAAAATATGTGTAAAATAGCCTCCCTACATCGCCAACAGCTTTCTCCTTTATTTTCACCTTGTAAATAACACACTCCCCGTCCTTTTTTTTTGTCTCATTACAACCAAGGTATGCAGAATACCATCTTGACGCACAACACATCGAACCTTAAAGCAGATGGGCTACAGCAGCAGAAGACCACTCCTGTCAGCTAAGAACAGGAACCTGAGGCTACAATTGGCACAGGCTCGCCAAAATTATACAATAGAAGTTTGGAAAAACGTTGTCTGGTCTGATGAGTCTCGATTTCAGCTGCGACATTCAGATGGTGGTCAGAATTTGGCGCATGGATCCATCCTGCCTTGTATCACCGGTTCAGGCTGGTGGTGGTGTAATGGTGGGGGTATTTTCTTGGCACACTTTGGGCCCCTTAGTACCAATGGAGCATCGTTTATACACCACAGCCTACCTGAGTGTTGTTGCTGACCATGTCCATCCCTTTATGACTGCAGTGCCCCCATCTTCTGATGGCTCCTTCCAGCAGGATAATGCACCATGTCACAAAGCTCCAATCATCTCACCACTGGACAATGAGGTCACTGCACTCCAATGGCCTCCACACTCCCCACATCTCATCCAATAGAGACCCTTTGGGATGTGGTGGAATGGGAGATTCCCATCATGGATGTGCAGCCCACAAATCTGCAGCAACTGTGTGATGCTATCATGTCACTATGGAGCAAAATCTCTGAGGAATGTTTCCAACACCTTGCTGAATCTATGCCATGAAGAATGAAGACAAAAGGGGGTCCAACCAGGGCTGTCTTAATGCATGGGCACCCCTGGGCACTGCCCAGGGGCCCTAGGTGCATGGGGGGCCCCATGGTAATGTTGCATTACATCATACTTGCCAACTGTCCTGGATTTGTTGGGACAGTCATGCTTTTTTGCTAAGCTGTCCTGGGATGGCTGGGATTTTATTTAAAGTACTTATAAATATATGTTTAATTCTATCGACTATTTATACTTTAATTCTTGAGAGTAGGTGCGTAAATTGGGGCAGGCTGGTAGGGGCATTACTTTGCCCAGGGGCCCATGATGCTATTAAAATGGCCCTGGGTCCAACCCGATACTAGCAAGGTGTACCTAATAAAGTGGCCGGTGAGTGTATATTGCCTGCTTTTGTTGAACCCCCAAAAATGCTGCTAGACTGGCGATAATTATTATTATTTTCAGAGGGCAACCCTTTCAGATTCTACAACTTATCCATTATGATACACTACTGTATTTGTACTGTATATTTTTAAACACCAGGGATAGATGTGGGACTAATCTGGGAATCAGGGACAGCCAGGGCCCTCTATCACTCTAGCTGGCCATACACCAGTAGAATATTGTTCCAAATTTTCAGAACATTTGTTTTTTTTACTAATAGTGGGGTCAGATCGATGATC
Organism: Glandirana rugosa; assembly: GCA_018402905.1. NCBI lineage: Eukaryota > Metazoa > Chordata > Amphibia > Anura > Ranidae > Glandirana > Glandirana rugosa. Next base: position 162,469 of record BLSH010102671.1, read on the forward strand.
GTTTTTAACTGTAGGGACGCGAAAAATTAAAGGAGCAGGATGGAAAATTTTCATGGTTTCCTTCCTGAACTGAATGTGATTTCTGTGCATGAAAATTTTGACATATTGTAATGTTCATGTTCTAATCGCAAAAGGAACCCGTTTAACATGTCTGGGGTTCCATTTCATAAGAAAGTCTGGATGAAAATGTTAAATGAAATTTGTTGACTCAATGATGACAAGATGGAATGCGCTGATGAACAATTTTTCAAAAATTTTGGATGAAAGTTCCAGCAAAATTCTACTGGTGTATGGCCAGTGTGGGAGATTAGAAGGACCAACTTTCCTGGGAAAAAGGCAGCTTGGGCAAACTTTCTTTAAAGTCTGGCGGGTGGGCGGTTTTATTGATAAAGGTTGCAAGTCATAAAACAAACAAAATAGCAAAAACAACTCCTTGCCGTCTGGCGCTAAACTATACAGAGCAGGATACCTCTCTATACAGTGCCTGGCTTGTCCCAGACGCCTCCAAACAAAACAAACGCAAACCTACTCTTTTTGAGTCATTAGAGCAGTGGTTCTGAACTCCTGTCCCCGGACCCACTAACAGGCCAGGTTTGCAGGATAACTGAAATACATCACAGGTGATATCATTTGCTGCTCAGTGATTGCAGTATTCTAGTCTGCATCTCCCCAAGGTAATACTTAAAATCTGGCCTGTTGGTGGGTCCTGAGGACCGGAGTTGAGAACCACTACATTAGAGCAACCAATTCCCAAGGTGTAGCTCTCTCAGTGTAGTGATACTGAATCCCAGGCCAGAGCCCCCTCTAGCTCACTTCCTGGTCATTTTAAACACCTAAGAGTGGACACCAGTGGACCACAAAATCTGGTCCGGAACCCAGCCTGCCTAGGTGGCTGGTAACACCTGGACCGGATTCCACCCTAGTCCACTCCAAATGAACACATGCAAGGCAACACATAGCGTCCATCTATTATCTCGCCTCGCATAACGCCACAGCAGTTTTATTGTACATGAAGGCAATGGTACCATGTGACCAGTGGTCTTCAAACTGCAGCCCGGGGGACCAAATGTGGCAGTTTGCTTGCTTTTATCCAGCCCTTGGGGACATTCCTCCCACTGACATCAATGAGGGGCACTATTCCTCCCACTGATACCAATGATGGGGCACTATTCCTTCCACTGATACCAATGATGGGGCACTATTACTCCCACTGACACCAATGATGGGGCACTATTCCTTCCACTGATACCAATGATGGGGCACTATTCTTCCCACTGACACCAATGATGGGGCACTATTCCTCCCACTGACACCAATGAAGGGGCACTATTCCTCCCACTGATACCAATGATGGGGCACTATTCTTCCCGCTGATACCAATGATGGGGCACTATTCCTCCCACTGACACCAATGATGGGGCACTATTCCTCCCACTGATACCAATGATGGGGCACTATTCCTTCCACTGACACCAATGATGGGGCACTATTCCTCCTACTGACAACAACGATAGGGCATTATTCCTTCCACTGATACCAATGATGGGGCATTATTCCTCCCACTAACACCAATGATGGGGCAATAACTTGTGCACTTACACCAACAATGGAGCACTATTCCTCCCCTTGACACCAATGATGGAGCATTATTCCTTCCACTGACACCAATGATGGGGCACTATTCCTCCCACTGACACCTATGATTGGGAATTATTCCTTCCACTTATACCAATGGTGGGACATTATTCCTTCCACTGATACCAATGATGGGGCATTATTGCTCCCACTAACACCAACGATGGGGCAATAACTCGTGCACTGACACCAACAATGGGGCACTATTCCTCCCATTGACACCAATGATGGAGCACTATTCCTTCCACTGACACAAATGATTGGGGCACTATTCCTCCTACTGACACCAATGATGGAGCACTATTCCTCCCACTGACACCAATGGCGGGGCATTATTCCTCCCACTGACACCAACGATGGGGCAATAACTTGTGCACTTAGACCTACAATGGTGCATTATTCCTCTCACTGTCACTAATGATGGGGCACTATTCCTCCCACTGTCACCAATGATGGGGCACTATTCCTCCCACTGATAGCAATGAAGGGGCATTGTTCCTTCCACTGATACCAATGATGGAGTACCATTCCTCCCACTGACACCAAAGATGGGGCATTAATAATTCCACTAATACCAAATATTGTTTACATTGTTTACTCCCACTGATGCCAGGACATTTTATATTCTCACTGCGCATGGTCCAACCCCCCTAAAGTCTGAAGACAGTAAACTGACCCTTTATTTAGAAAGTTTGGAGCCCCCTGCATGTGACACAATAGCAGTCTTTTATTTTGGCATATGCTAGATGGCAAAATGTATGTGGCCCCCTAGACCATCTCACCTACCAGTATGGGGCCAAACAAATGTAGTTCAGGTGTTCCCAGTGAAGGGCACTGTTAGTGCTACAGCATAAAAAGACATTTTAGCCAATGTGCATCTCCAACTTTGAGGTAACATTTTTTTAAAAAGATCCTTTTCTGTTCTAGAATGACTGTGCTCCTGTGCACAAAGCCATCTACATAGATAAATACATTATTTGATAAGTTTAGTGTGGAGGAACTTGGGACTGCCGACCTCAACCCTACGGAATACTAATGGGATGTATTAGAACGTGGATTTTGAGTTGGGTCTTTTCATCCACCACCAGTACCAGTGAATGTTCTTTTGGCTGACTAGGCACATTCTCCCCCAGGCGCCCTCCACAATGATGTGGAAAGCCTTCCCATAAGAATGGAGGCTATTAAAGCTTCAAGGGAAGGCCAATACCATGATAATTACCATGGTTTTGGAATGGGATGTCCAACAAGCCCATATAATTGTAATGGTCAAGATTTTGCAGATTTTTGACCAAATAGCTTATAACCAAAATATGTTTCAATAGCTGTCCATCCCAAATGTGTCATGCCTGCCCAGCCGAAGTACCATCTGTGCCAGCTCTGCTTGATGTCACATTTACACGATTGATGGAAAGCTGTATAATTACAGGATTTTTATATCAGGGAAAGATATCCTTACAAAAGTCCACATTTAATCAACACAAAATAACTGTTTAGGCTTGTTCACGTTGTCAGCTATTATCACTGCTTCTCTGATTTGGAAAGGTAAGTAGAAAAGGAGTGCCTGGTGTCCAATAAGATGTATGTTGGAAGATGTTTATTGAGAATAGCAATAACTTAGTACTACACAACTTTGACAATAGTCTCCCTAACTGCTTGCTATTGACACCTTTTTTGGAATCCTTCCCATCTATCAGCATGCAGCAACAGCTAAGGACCCTAAGGCCGTACCCGAAGGAAGCAGCCCAAGCCCCAAGAGGCCTCACCGACACCAAAGTCCAATAGGGCACAAAGCACTGGAAGGGATTTCTTCCTACTCACCCAAGTTATCGCTCACCACCGACCAATGACTAACCGAGTCAGCCCAGCGCGGTTTCCGGCCCTAACAGGTTGCTTCTCTCATATGTCCACATTTCTTTTAAAGCACATTTATATGGTTCTCCATACCAGCGCTGGAGAGGAACTGAATACCAAAAGAGGGACAGTCCCTTTAAATGAGAAGTTGGGAGGTATGGCAATGTTGCCCACACAGGTTTTGGTGGAGCCTGCTTTCACTAGAGCTCAGCAAGGGCTTTGGATTCGCTGTCGGGTTCCATCTGGAAGCCTGAGGCCTCTTGAGGGGCGCTAATCCATCAGCATCAGGATCCACAAAACTCTCATTCTGTATGCATCACTAGCTAACAGGTCCCGTTGTATAACAGCCAGCCTGAGCTAAGTATGCATGGCTGCCCAAGACATCGAATACGCTCAATTACCTGCCAAGACAACCCATCCATCACCGCCACAGTGGTGTCGACCTTATAATACAATTCAATACATTTTGTGTTCAATATGAAAGTGGACCTATCACTTAGATAAAATTAAAAGGGTTACATTTCTTTTTTAAAGGGCCAGTACACCCAAAAGTGATGCTTTGCTTGTAAGTGGCACCTGTTTAGCAGTATCAGAACAAATGAAGAACTAAGGTTTGGGCCCAGACTCTTGGGAAGCTTCCACATAATAACAGGCCACCAGCCCAATCAGTTGCAGCTGAGAAATTCACCATCCCGTGGCCGCATGTGGCAAAAGGAGCGAAGATGCTGGTGACATCATTGATCTAAAAAAGCCACATGGTCCTATTTGGACAATGTCATTGAAAGCCTCTAAATCTTTGCACCAAACAGCCAGTCTCCTCCTTGTTGTAAACTGCTTTCCATTTGGCTAAACAAAAGAGCTGACGTTCAAGTGGGAACCTAGCTAGATATTCACCAGCCAGCCACACTGTGCGTCCCACATTTAGACATGGTCCAAATAAGTCCATGAGGCCATATTAGGTCAATGTGTGAACCTAGCTAGATATTCACCAGCCAGAGCCACACTGTGCGTCCCACTTTTAGACATGGTCCAAATAAGTCCATGAGGCCATATTAGGTCAATGATCGCATCGGCATCTCCACCTCTTTGTTATGTGCGGCTGGGAATTCTCTGGCCACTATCATGTGGCAGCTTCCCATGGGTTTGGCCCAAACCTCAGTTCATTACCAGTCAGGACCAGACTTGGATACATAGCTAGACCTGTTTTTCAGAGTCCTGCTTTATGGAAGCAAGTGGCCAAAACAGCTCAACGGAGGTTTATATATATCCTGAAGACAGCGCTGAGGATGCCGGCATCTGTGGCCCAGTGGGGGTCTTATATCCACACAGGCGTTCCCTGACCCCCTATAATAAGGGGTCCAGGGGTCCCGGTAAGGGCACATCTTTATTGGTGGAGGATTTTTCACTGAAGTGGTGGTGTGGTGGATGTTTACTGGTCACGGCTATTTGGACAAGACTCACATCTTTATTGCACCTACCTTTTCCAATAAGATTGGACTTTGGACTTAAATATATGCATATGCACTTTTTCCTTTTTATTTTTAATTTTGTCATTGATTGATATATTTCATCCATACACATGCACGGGATGTGCTGATTGACTTATTTTTACACAAGTGCAATTTAATTCTATTTTTATTACATAGCTAGACCTCCCTGCCATAATTCCCAGCTCTGTTCTCCTGGAAGTTTTGAGTGTTCCTACCCCCACCTTTGTAAGCTCCTCTCTTCATCCCTAGAGAAGAGTGGGACACCCAATAGACAGCATTTCTGCAGGAATATTGGAATTTGTGGACCTTCATAGAAGGAAAGGACCATCCAGGAGAATCTGCCCTGAGATGCACAGTGTAGTCCTGGCTGGTAAGTATAAGGCTAGGTTCAGCTGTGTTGAAGCCTATTTATGCATGTTTTTTTACAAGTGTTTTCATGCATAAGCCTTTTTGTTTAAGGCAATGGAAACCAGGTTGCTAGGGAAACACTAGCTGTTAGGCGAGAAAACATGCAAAAAACACACATTACAAGTGTTATTCAGGTGTTTCCATTGCAGCCTATTGGGGCACAGTCCTACTCCAAAGAAGCGCCTGTACTTCTTTGGTGCAACATCACCCAGATGTGCAAGATCCTCATAGAAAAAAATGGAAATGGTAATGTTGAGTAGCAATGCGCAAGGCCAAGATTTTGGGAGGAAGGTACAGAGTGAGGTAGTAAATTTAAGGACTTAAGGATAACTTAAGAAATTGTTGTTATCATTGAACCTTATCCCTTCTACTGCAATCTAAAGCCCCGTACACACAGTGCGACGGTCGTAGGAAAAGGTAAGACCGCTTGTTGTACGATCATCCGACTGTTAGTACATGCGGTTAGAACAGCTGACGTAGGACAGTCGTACAACAAAAGTTGGATGAGCAAACTAGAAAACTTTGGTTGTACCAACAAGGGGTCGTATGACCATTGTATTGAGTGTACAGAGAAGTTGGTCCAACAAGTTGTACTGTACATGCTCAGAAGTCAGGAACGTCCGTTCGTGTAAACCTACGTTCCTAATTCACAAATCACATCCACCTGAACTTCCTCTTTATACACTCGTAACACGTCACTACGTTCGACTTGGTTGTACGATTGCTTAATGCATGTCAGAACGCAAGATACAACAGCCAACATACAAATTGGTCCGTTCGGTCGTACGACCATCGCACCGTGTGGATGAGGTTTAAGGCCCCGTCCACACCTGAAGGATCTGAAGCTTCACTAGAAGTGCTTCAACGTTCAATGCTAGAATTTCCATTATATTCAATGGCGTCTGTTCACACCGGAGCGTAGCGTCACTTGGAGCTTGAAGCTCATCGATTGAAAAAGTACACTGACATTTCCTAAAATAGGATTGCCGTATATTATAATGGGACACTCGGCAGGGGAGCAGGTGCACCCACGTATGCCACATGCTGCAGAAAATGTGGGTCATTCATACATCACCACAGTCCTAATGAAATTTTCAGTGTAACATCATTGCTAGGAACACTTTACTCCTGACGGCAGCTCTGTGTGTGAATTATTGTCTTGCAGGACCAGGAACTCCAAATACCCAACTGACATTTTTTAACAGCTCAAGAAATTTGGAAGGATAGTGCCGGATGATTATAGAAACATAGAAACATAGAAAAGTGACGGCAGAAAAAGACTGAGTAGTCCATCGAGTCTGCCCCTTTTTATATATATATATATTTTTTTTACATTAACCTTGTTGTCTGACTATAGATTTATGATTATCCCAAGCATGTTTGAAGCCATTTACTGTTGACTGTCTCACAACCTCTGTTGGTAGTTTATTCCAATCATCAACCACCCTTTCAGTAAAATAATACTTTCTAAGATTAGTTATGAACTTCCCCCCAGTTAGTTTGAGGTCCCCGTGTTCTTGATTTTGGTTTCATATTGAAAAGACTGCCCTCCTGAACCTTATTCACCCCCTTGAGGTATTTAAAGGTTTCAATCGATGTCTCCCCTCTCCCTTCTTTCCTCCAGACTGTACAGATTAAGTTCCTGAAGTCGCTCTTGATATGTTTTATCCCCCAGACCTTTCACCATTTTTGTTACCCGTCTCTGAACTCGTTCTATTTTATCAATATCTTTTTGTAAGTGAGGTCTCCAGAACTGGACACAGTATTCTAAGTGAGGTCTCACTAAAGATCTATATAGAGGAATCAGAACCTCCTTCCTCCTGCTGGTGATCCCTCTACTGATACATCCCAGAATTCTATTTGCTTTTCCCACTGCCTGGTTACACTGTTTGCTCATTTTGCAATCATCTTAAATAAGCACCCCCAAATCTTTTTCTTCTGTAGTGCTGGCTAACACTGTGCCCCCAATGCTGTACTCT
>BLSH010102671.1:169841-181440 GCA_018402905.1 Glandirana rugosa
GCCGCCAATATCGACAATCGTCACTAGTAACACAAGACGGTCGTCCCTTCCGAGGGACGGTCGCCTTGTGTTATCGTGACGGTTTCTCTACAACGTCCTTTATTTCAACGAACTAGGGGGGTAGTTATGTCGTTAAAAGATACGTAGTAGATACCAAACATATTGTTTGGTTCCTCTGTCACCTCGAGAACACCGTACCTCTTAGACGGTCGGGACTCTTAGGTTTGTAGGATCAAGTTATCGGGAAATGGGTGATAGTGGAGATGTATTGTCTTGTTCTTAGGCGAATCTCTCATGTCGTAACCCCCGTGTCACAATCGGTCGTGATGTCTTCTTTTTCTAAACCCCCACGAATAAATTCTACTAACGTTTTACTGTACTCTCTAAGCGGATTCTTGTTCTGTTATGTAGAGGTGATAGTGGGTAAAGGGCTATTGAACTAGGATGTTTGGATTCTCAGGGCTGGCAGATTCTCCATGCCACAAGAGCTCCACTGTCTCCTTGGTTTGTTATACAAACCATAGATGATGCATAGAAAATTGCTGTATTGATGGGGGGATCAAGCAACTTTATTTCCTGCAACATCTCTTTGGCAGTGCTATTGTGTTCCGCTGGCAGGGAGCCTTCCCTGCTGGCAGAACACAATGATCACTGCTAACAGCTATAACCGCCGGCAGTAATTGCATGCAAAAAATGCAACAGGCTGGTTGTACTGAAGTCAATCAATGGATCAACTTCAGTACAACCAGCCTGTCCATAGATGGATCGAATCAAAAGGAACCGTCCAATTGGCTGCAGAGCTGATCAGTGCATTCTGATGGTGGGGGAGTCCCAGTGTCAAAATCCAGATTCCCTCACCCAGCTCGAATGTGTGGATGGTGGAATCGGTTCAGCTGTTTTTTTGTTCAGCCCACCGGCTTAACGAAAAAAACTGGGCCACGTCCACTCAGCTTAATGAGGTTCTTACATCTGGAAAAAAAGAAAATTAGAAGTCAGCAGCTACAATTACTGTTACTGCTGACTTTTAATAAACATGTACGTGCCAGTCCAGGGATGCAGCACTGTGCTCATCCGAGCCGGTTCTTCGCCGGTCTTTGTGTCCCTGGATGTGAGAAGACGACTGTAGTTTCCTGTGGCTTCACAGCCGGCTCCCCACTGCCATAAGTCGCACTGGGGGTTATTTACTAAGGCCGATGATTGCAAAATCAGAAACCAATCAGCTTCCAGGTTTTATTGTCAAAGCTTAACTGAGCAAGCTGAAGTTAAAAGCTGATTGGCTACCATGCACAGCTGCACCAGATTCTGAGTGCTCCAGTTTTAGTAAATCTACCCAACTGCGCTTTGTGAATTGACCTGCAGCCTCCTGGGACCTGTGACATGTCCCAGGAAGTTGCAGGCGGTAGGGGTGGGTCACCTTCCACTTGGCTGCCTAGGTGATGGAAATGGGAGCGGGTACCTGCCAGAAATAGGTGCCCACTCCCAGAAAAAAAAATTAAAACCTCAAAAATTGTTAGAGGAGGATAAGAAGCAGAACTTCCCACTTTAGCCCAGGTTCACACTAATATAACTGCATATCATATGCGACATCTGTGCGAAGCAAATTCAGCCATACAGTTTGTATGGCTGACAGGAGCGTAACGATAGGGGTTGCAGGGGTTGTGATTGCATCCGGGCCCCATGCTCCACGGGGCCCGTGTGCCTCCCTTGTATACCTGGATAGGAGGGATGGTGGCGGCGGCATTTAGAGGAACCATTCTCCTCCATTTTCCTAATAATAGAGGAAATTGGTTCCTCTATATAATGCCCCCGCCACCCCTACTATCCAGTTTACTTGTCTTCTGCTGTTCCCAGGGTCCCTGTGTGCTTCCCTGGACCCCCCACAGAGCTGCTGTCTTCCCCCCTCCTCTCTCCTGCCAGCTGCTGTAGAAGATGAGTCATGATAGAGAGATGGGAACGGGTCGGTAAATTTGTCATTTACCGGCTCTTTCCTTTTCTAAATGAACAGAGTCAGTGATTGGTACCAATTGGTTCACTCATAACTGAAGCATAGTAAACAGCTTTTACTATACTTCCGTTTCTGAATGAATGGGAGGCTCGGTACTCAACTATTCCTGTTCATTCATTCTGTGCAGCGGAGGCTACAGAGATGGAGATTGAGGGCTGAGGTTTGTTTAGACCCCTGATATCTCATCAACGTCCCCCAATGGAGCTCCTAAAAAAATTGCAAAAAAATAATAAAAATAAAATTGTAAAAAAAATAAAATGAAATGGTAAAAAAATAATAAAATTAAAATAAAAATGAAAAACTACTGACACCAGTGAGGGAACTATCAGGATATCAAAGGTTGCAATTGCGACTGGGCCCTGGCATTTCACCACCATGGGGAGGCATTAAGATGGAAGTAAGGGGGGCCCGCTGCAGAACTTGTGAAAGGGCCCAGCTGCGGGACCATAATAAAGGGACCTGTGATGGGAGTAAAGGGCCCCAGGATCAGTGGGAAGAGGGAGGGCCTTGGCCAGGGGTCAGGGGGGCACTTCGTAATTTCTTGCACCGGGGCCCTGAAGGTTCTAGTTATGCCTCTGATGGCTGAAATCGCATTCGTACCAAAATGGTGCAGGAACATCTTTTTGATCCGCACTGGAATCGGATTGCAAGGGTGTTCAGATCCATGCGATCCGATTCCACAGTTTGCACTGCGTTCTGCGAACTGATCTGGGGGTGTCATTAACATTTTATTGACACTTGCAGTGGTTCGCAGAGAGCAGTGTGAGCTGCCGGCAAGTCAGATGCGATGCGGAACCTGCGCAGAGCACTGCGCTCCAAGCCCACCCAGTTGTGTGACAACAGCGAATTAATATTAATATTTGCTATCGACGTCCTGATTCGCCTCCAGACCTGATTTGCCGAGAGGAGAAGCGATCCTATTGGCCGCTGAGGAGGAGACGCAGACGAAGCTGCCATGAAACACCAGAAGGAGGAGACACTGCCTCCCGCCCAGAGGAAGCGCTGGCTGCCCGAGACCTATATGGGTTAAGTGTGGGGCTTGGGACCGACCAACCGGGGGGGGGGGGGGGGATTGGTGTTCGAGCAAAAAAAAAAAACTCTGACAGGCTGGTTGTACTGAAGTCGATTGATAAATAAACCACCCGCTGATCGGCTTCTGCTGTGACTAATCGCAGCAGAAGCGGTGCGCATCTACTATGTGGAAGTGCACAATCACGTATATATACACATAATCCTGCGCAGAACAGCCGCCCTGTAGCAGTAAATCTGCTATATGGCAGTCGCTAAGCAGTCAATGAAAGCCCAGTACAGGTATCATCAAATTTTCAAAGCATTTAGACTTTCAGCCATGTGAATCAAAGCATTACCACCTACGCAGACTTCCAGACAAAAAAGAATGGGTTGGGTCAGTAGAACAGGATGGATCCACACCTGTCACACTTCCCACCTTGTTCTTGTACAATCAACATCTGCCTTGACACATTCCATGGTGACTGGATCCAGGTCTCTGTGCTGTGTGAATATAAATGATGGGGTATCTTCCTAATATTCATTAGATCTGAAAACGTGGCTTCAATATATATAATACTGTATATGTATAGAAATATTGAAACACCACCATTTCCTTGCTTCTTAGTTTAATTAAAGCGGAATTCACCTGTGATCAGGTGAAACACAACTTCCAGCTACCCCCAAGGGGGACATTGGCTACACATGTTTGGAGAGTCCATCTCCTTTGCCCTCAGCTTCTTTAGCAAGGCAGTGGTCGTCTTGGAGGTGTGTTTGGGGTCGTTATCATGTTGGAACACTGTCCTGTGGCCCAGTCTCCGAAGGGAGGGGATCATGCTCTGCTTCAGTATGTCACAGTGCATGTTGGCATTCATGGTTCCCTCAATGAACTGTAGCTCCCCAGTGCCGGCAGCACCCATGCAGCCCCAGACCATGACACTCCCACCACTATGCTGGACTGTAGGCAAGACACACTTGTCTTTGTACTCCTCACCTGGATGCTCCCACACATGCTTGACACCATCTGAACCAAATAAGTTAATCTTGGTCTCATCAGACCACAGGACATGGTTCCAGTAATCCATATCCTTAGTCTGCTTTTCTTCAGCAAACTGTTTGCAGGTTTTCTTGTGCATCATCTTTAGAAGAGGCTTCCTTCTGGGGTGACAGTAATGCAGACCAATTTGATGCAGTGTGTGGCGTATGGTCTGAGCACTGACAGGCTGACCCCCCACCCCTTCAACCTCTGCAGCAATTCTGGCAGCACTCATATATCTGTAGTGTCCTCCACGCTAGGTAGGAGTAGTGAGAGATTTTTGGTAGGTGAGGTAAAATTTAGTCAGGCCTGACAGAGTGCAGGCCTGATTGTTTTGATTCTGGGCTGGGAGTGGCTCAGGTAGGATTGGGTGATTCACAGAACTGTGTCATCAGGACCTCACACTTCTTTCCAGAAAGTTCTGTTATTTTCTGAACAGAGAGCTGGGAGGGGAGGCGTAACCATCTGGGGTGTTCTAAGGAGCCCTGACCAATCCCCAATCTGGGTTGGCAGGGGGCAGGCCTCCTTAGATACCCTGGGTCAGCCCAACCTGGGAGGAGAAGTATAGGTGGAAGTCTGGAGATGAAGTAGTGTGGACTGTCACGGCCAGGGGAAGCTCCCAGTCTGGGGGTGGGGGGTGACCCCAGGCCTGGAATGCTCAGGTGCAGGAAAGAGGAGAGAGATGTTGGTGACAGGCACAGGACAGAGTTGAAAGGACAGCAGGAGAGAGCACTATCCGGGAGAGATCTCCAGTGTGGAACTACAAGTGTCAGGATGTCAGTGAGCAACATACCTTAAGAAACTGTTAGAGGCATGCCAGAGCGGATTGGGGTGAGGGGCAATCTGGGAAGGATGCAGAAGCCAGTATGGGAACCCTATGTTGCTGTGGTAGTGGAGAAGGCCATGGAAGCTGGAGGAGCCTGGAGGAGGATGGGCTGGGAGTAGTGGTCTATCAGGCTAGCTAGCACACAGTACTTTGCTACGCGGTGGAGGCTATCTGCCTCTACCTGTTATGGGTGGTCCGGAGACCCTGCTCCAACTATAGCGGGCCTCACCATGTGCTAGCTAGGCCAGAAGATGTAATGGAGGCCTGATAAATATCCTTTCAGGTCTCACCTGCAGAAGCAAGTGTTGTGCAGGAGAGAGAAACAAGGAGAATCAAGTGTTGTGCAGGAGAGAAGTACAAGGAGTGTAACGGTCAGCAAGCGATGTGCTGGAGGAAGGTGGAGAGATGTATATACTGACGAGGGTATATAGTCGGTCCCATATACAGAACTTCAACGGTTCAATTTCTGGGCATCCCATAATCATCCCTACCCCATCCAAGTTCAATTCCCCTAATAAAAAAAACAAAACAAAGTACCAGTTTTGTGTCTCCGGATGTGCAGAAAAGTGTGATCAGGTGAACCACATCAACCAGCCACCCCCAAGTGGGACATTGGCTACACGTCTATTTACCAAAGACAACCTCTGGATATGACGCTGAGCACGTGCACTCAACTTCTTTGGTCGACCATGGCGAGGCGCTGTTCTGTGTGGAACCTGTCCTGTTAAACAGCTGTATGATCTTGGCCATCGTGCTGCAGCTCAGTTTCAGGGTCTTGGCAATCTTCTTATAGCCTAGGCCATCTTTATGTAGAGCAACAATTCTTTTTTCCAGATCCTCAGAGAGTTTCTTCCCATGAGGTACCATGTTGAATTTCCAGTGACCAGTATGAAAGAGTGAGAGCGATAACACCAAATTGAACACACCTGCTCCCCATTCACACCTGGGACCTTGTAGCACTAATGAGTCACATGAGGGAAAATGACTAATTAGGGTCCAATTTGGACATTTTCACTTAAGGTTGTGCTCACTTTTGTTGCCAGCGGTTTAGACATTAATGGCTGTGTGTTGAGTTATTTTGAGGGGACAGCAAATTTCCACTGTTATACAAGCTGTACACTCACTACTTTACATTGCAGCAAAGTGTCATTTCTTCAGTGTTGTCACATGAAAAGATATAATAAAATATTTACAAAAATGTGAGGGGTGTACTGACTTTTGTGAGATACTGTATATCCCATAGTTTGTAGACACTATAATTTTTGTGCAAACCAATCAATATTCGCTTATTGGGATTTTTTTTACCAAAAATATGTAGCAGAATGCATATTGGCCTAAATTGATGAAGACATCTGATTCTTTAATTTTTTTTATTGGGAATGTTTTATAGCAGAAAGCAAAAAATATTGGGTTTTTTTTCAACATTGTCGGTCTTTTTTTGTTTATAGCGCAAAAAATAAAAACGATCCTTTCAGCATCCATACTGGCCAATGGAATTCAATCAGACACCTTTCAGATTAGCAACAGAACACGTCAGGGCTGCCCCCTATCCCCCTTATTATTCTCCATAACAATTGAACACTTGGCACAAGCAATTCGTAATAATGACTCCATACAGGGAATCCCTACCCCTTCGGCTCACTCCAAATTGCCCCTATATGCTGACGATCTTTTGCTATACATCACACAGCCCCACACTAGCACACCTTCCTTCCTTCAAGAAATTGAATGTTTTGGAACACATAGCAACTTTAAATTAAATCTCTCAAAAACAGAAATACTGAACATCTCTCTGCCCAACAAAGCCCAACAAAGATCCGACACAACTCCCCATTCCATTGGCAGCCCAGATCTATCAAATATTTAGGAACAGAAATTCCCCGAGCGCTTCAAGACAAATATTCCCTCAATTTTAGCCCGTTATTGACCAAGATCAGGCGTTCCCTGGAATCATGGCATCAACTTAAGATACCTTCGTTCGGCTGTATGAATATACTAAAGATGGATATTCTTCCCAAATTATTATATTTATTCAAGCCCTCCCCATATCCCTTTTATCTCCATTTTTTTTAGAACACTCAAATCCTTAGCAATTAACTTTCTATGGCAATGCCACCTATCAAGACTAAACCATAAAATACTTTGCTCCCCTAAATCTAGAAGAAGGGTTGGCCTACCAGACTTTGAAGTCTATCACGCCTCAGCAATACTATCCAGGCTTCTTGAATGGTTTCCGGGACCACTACTCAAACCCTCCATAATGATAGAGCAGGATATGTCACCTGTGGACTTGCGAGCTTTGCTCTGGGGCCATCATTCTAAATATCAGGTCATGGCTACAATGTCTCCTCTGACTCTGGCAGCTCTCTCACAGTGGTACCGACGACAAACCACGTACGCCCTCTCCTCAGATCCCAGCCTGCTCACTCCATTGTTTGATAACCCAGCGTAACCGGACAGCATCTCCTCGGAGACATATCATACCTATGACTGGACTACCTGGCCTATGACACGTGTATTTGTGAGCCCCTTGACTGGACAATTCCATTCCCAGGTGGGGTTTCCCCCCATCAAGACCAACTGGCTCACAGTGTTCTCCATGTCCACATATTGCACCTCTCTACACCTATCAGGCCAGACGCATAGACCCCTCACGATGTTCGAGGAACTTTGCGATCTCCCTCAAACTCCTAGGCATAATCTCTCAATGATATACAAACAGATCATCTCCCACATGCATGACACTCTCCGCTTTCACTCGTATATGGTCCAGAGACCTGGAGATAGAGATTCCACCAGAGGAATGGCAAACGTCTTTTCTCTTTACTCATTGCTCAACCATTTCTTGCTTGACGAAGAAAAGAACTACAAACTGTTATCTCCGTGATATAGAGACCCGGTTACAACTAACAGAATCTTCCCCAAAGCTTCTGACACCTGCTGGCGCTGCCATAGAGGAAAGGGAACCTATCTACACATATGGTGGGACTGTAGTCGTATCCGTTCCCTTTGAACACCATTTTCTAAATCTACAACAAAGTATACAACATCCCTCTAATGCCTTCCTCCAAAATAGCCTTACTATCCATCCTACCCGGCTCATTTAAGCACCACAAATTGAATCTCCTTAGAACTTTCATGTCCATAGCGCGCCAAACCAGAATCTTCCCCAACGCTTCTGACACCTGCTGGCGCTGCCATAGAGTAAAGGGAACCTATCTACACATATGGTGGGACTGTAGTCGTATCCGTTCCTTTTGGAACACCATTTTCGAAATCTACAACAAAGTATATGACGTCCCTCTAACGTCTTCCCCAAAATAGCCTTACTATCCATCCTACCCGGCTCAGTTGAGCACCACAAATTGAATCTCCTTAGAATTTTGACCTCCATAGCGCGCCAAACCAGAATCTTCCCCAACGCTTCTGACACCTGCTGTCGCTGCCATAGAGGAAAGGGAACCTATCTACACATATGGTGGGACTGTAGTC
Source organism: Glandirana rugosa (assembly GCA_018402905.1). Classification (NCBI taxonomy): domain Eukaryota; kingdom Metazoa; phylum Chordata; class Amphibia; order Anura; family Ranidae; genus Glandirana; species Glandirana rugosa. Next base: position 178,209 of record BLSH010102671.1, read on the forward strand.
GTATCCGTTCCTTTTGGAACACCATTTTCGAAATCTACAACAAAGTATATGACGTCCCTCTAACGTCTTCCCCCAAAATAGCCTTACTATCCATGCTACCCGGCTCAGTTAAGCACCACAAATTGAATCTCCTTAGAATTTTCACCTCCATAGCGCGCCAAACCAGAATCTTCCCCAAAGCTTCTGACACCTGCTGGCGCTGCCATAGAGCAAAGGGAACCTATCTACACATATGGTGGGACTGTAGTCGTATCCATTCCTTTTGGAACACCATTTTCGAAATCTACAACAAAGTATATGACGTCCCTCTAACGTCTTCCCTCAAAATAGCCTTACTATCCATCCTACCCGGCTCAGTTGAGCACCACAAATTGAATCTCCTTAGAATTATGACCTCCATAGCGCGCTAAACCAGAATCTTCCCCAACGCTTCTGACATCTGCTGTCGCTGCCATATAGGAAAGGGAACCTATCTACACATATGGTGGGACTGTAGTCGTATCCATTCCTTTTGGAACACCATTTTCGAAATCTACAACAAAGTATATGACGTCCCTCTAACGTCTTCCCTCAAAATAGCCTTACTATCCATGCTACCCGGCTCAGTTGAGCACCACAAATTGAATCTCCTTAGAATTTTGACCTCCATAGCGCGCCAAACCAGAATCTTCCCCAACGCTTCTGATACCTGCTGGCGCTGCTATAGAGTAAAGGGAACCTATCTACACATATGGTGGGACTGTAGTCGTATCCGTTCCTTTTGGAACACCATATTCGAAATCTACAACAAAGTATATGACGTCCCTCTAACGTCTTCCCCCAAAATAGCCTTACTATCCATGCTACCCGGCTCAGTTAAGCACCACAAATCGAATCCTTCGAATTTTCATGTCCATAGCGCGCCAAACCATTACGAAACATTGGAAATCTAAAGCAAAACCCCCAATTTGTCAATGGGTTGACCTCATTAATAACGCCATGCTCATGGAGGAACTGCAGGTAAGGGGAATAGATAAATGGGATAAGTATATTAACCACTTGCTTACTGGGCACTTAAACCCCCCTCCTGCCAGGACCAATTTTCAGCTCTCAGCGCTGTCACTCTTTGAATGACAATTGCGCGGACGTTGTCCCCAAACAAAATTGACGTCCTTTTTTTCCCCACAAAGAGAGCTTTCTTTTGGTGGTATTTGATCACCTCTGCGGTTTTTATTTTTTGTGCTATAAACAAACAAAGAGCGACAATTTTGAAAAAAGAAAATTTTTTTTTACTTTTTGCTATAATAAATATCCAAAAAAAAAACACATTTATTCCTCAGTTTAGGCCGATATGTATTTTTCTACATATTTTTGGAAAAAAAAAAATCGCAATAAGCGTTGCAATAAGGTTGCGGAAAAGTTATAGCGCCTACAAACTATGAAAATTGGTTTATGGTGTTTTTATTATTATTTTTTTTACTGGTAATGGCGGCGATTTTTATCGGGACTGCGATATTGGGGCGGACATGTCTGACATTTTTGAAGCTTTTTTGGGACCATTGGCATTTATACAGCGATCAGATCTAAAAATAGACACTAATTACTGTATAAATGTCATTGGCAGGGAAGGGGTTAACATTAAGGGGGCGACCAAGAAGTTATATGTGTTCCCTCACTGTGTTCTAACTGTATGGGAGCTGGGCTGACAGGGACATAACAGATCTAACTAATCCTGATCACAGGGATCAGAAGATCTGTCACGCACCCCCTCACAGAACGGGGAACCACCGTGTTTACATTGGTGGTTCCACGTTCTAGCTGTCTGTGGAGGGATCGCGGGTCTCCGGCGGACATTGAGTCCACCCGACCCACGGGTGCGTTCATGCAGCGTGCGGCGGCTGAAACAGCGAGCCTGGAGCGCGCAAAGGGAGGACGTCAATTGACGGCCTCCCGGCAATTCAGATCCGCGCTGTAGCTGTCAATCGATCTGAAGTGGTTAAAGTGTGGTCCGTTTGGCTCCATTACTCTACATCAGATAAGGTCAAACGTAGAATAACACCATAAAGGAATCCCTCAATGGGACTGACATATGTTAATATGTCTTCTTGAGACCGTTCACTCCGCACCAGCAGAAGACAACCTGTCAATGGAAGAGACTCATACTGAAATGTGGCTTATTTATTGCATAGTGATGTAATAAAGTGTACCCCCAGATACCAAGCTCTATACAACTTCGAACAACTCTGTACTACTTCACCGTATCTCCCCATCTCCCCCTTTCTCTCTCCCCCTCCTGTCCCACCTTTCCCGCCCCACCCTTTCCTCCTATGGTAACTGATATTTTTGAAAAGCACTCCATACATTTCTTTAATAATCCTAAAGCTTCTATTCTGTACTAGCTGTTCAAATACTACGTTGGCACATGATCTGCGGGTGATGTTTACCGCCTCCCCCTGCCCATACCTTCCCCCTTTTTTTTTCTGTACCCTTAACCTGTTCTGCAGCTTTAAGCACTTCAGCCCCGGAAGGATTTCCCATGTTAGGACCAGAGCACTTTTTGCGATTCGGCACTGCGCCGCTTTAACTGACAATTGCGCGGTCGTGCGACGTTGTACCCAAACGAAATTTGCGTCCTTTTTTTCCCACAAATAGAGCTGTCTTTTGGTGGTATTTGATCCCCTCTGCGTCATTTCTGATCGCCGCTATAAACAAAAAAAGAGCGACAATTTTGCAAAAAAACCATTACTTACTTTTTGCTAAAATACAAATCCAAAAAAAAAATAAAAACATTTTTTTTTTCATCGGTTTTGGCCGATTTATATTCTTCCTCATATTTTCAGTAAAAAAAAAAATCGCAATCTGTGTTTATTGATTGGTTTGCGCAAAAGTTGCCGCGTTTACGAATTAATTCATTTCTGGGTTTTTTTTTTAACCACTTGCCGACCGTGTAACGTAGTTACACGTCGGCAAGTGGCACCCATTGTTGTGGGAGGACGTTATATAACGTCCTCCCACAATCGCGCTCCCGCGCGCCCCCTGGGGCGCGCACCTGGGAGCATCCGTGACCGCCGGGTCTATGAGACCCGGCGCATCACGGATCCCGGTAAATGGCCGCTTGGAGCGGCCGTTTACCATGTGATCGCTCCGTCAAATGACGGAGCATCACATGTAAACAAGCCGGCGGAAGTGCCGGCTTGTCTCCCCCCTCTCCGCACCGATCGGTGCAGTGTGACAGGGGAGGGGGGAGAGGGGG
>BLSH010102671.1:188523-199945 GCA_018402905.1 Glandirana rugosa
TTTTTTTCACGGACTTTTCGAGTGTTTGTGGGTAAGGGTAATTTTAGTTACTTGCGAAAGTGTGACCCCGTCACGCGACCGTCCCGCCACTTTTTTACGGGGAGAGGTAACTTTACTTACTTTTCGAGAAGTTTTCGTGGACTTTTCGAGGGGGGAAGGGGTCTGATCTTGGGGGGGATACAGAGGGACTTTAGGTTTGCCAAAGCTGTGTAATATAACAACCTACCTGATCTATCCAATCAATCTGTATTCATTCAGGCAGGAACTTGTACCAGATAGGTGTTTGTAGATCTAAGGCCCCTTTCACGCTGAGACGCTTCTAAACTGCCAGTAAAAGAGCTTTTCAGGTGCTTTTAAAGAGCTTTTCAGGTGCTTTTGAAGAGCTTTTCAGGTGCTTTTGAAGAGCTTTTCATTCATTTCAATGGAGAGGGGCATTTTTTCACCGCCCTGCCAGCGCACTGCCCCAGTGTGAAAGCGTTCATTGATTTTAATGGGAATGGGTGTTTGTGAGCTTTTCAGGCACTTTTTTTAGCGTGAAAGCACCTGAAAAGCGTCTCAGTGTGAAAGGGATCTTAGAGGAGATTGAACAGGAAAATTATAACATGCTGTGAGCATTAGATCTACTGTCAACTATATAGTGCATGGGGCTTGTCTGATTGGCTACAGATTGAATGGTTTGTTTTAGCGTTGCACCAATAACAGTACAGGTATCAATATTAAAGCGAACTTCCGCTTTAAGTGCTGGTGACCCCCTGAAACAATTGGCATGTCATTTTTTTTTTTTTGGGGGGGGGAGCAGGTACCTAGTTTTCAGAGGTACCCAGCTCTCACTTGCACCCCTGGCACTGTGGCACCAAGCGGAAGTTCACCTCTCCCCCCTCCCACCCTGCAATCTTATGGGACACGTCACAGGTCACCGGTTCCAGAAGATTGCCTGCCCATTCAGATCTTACAGTGCGGCTCGCACATCTGTGCACAGCCGGCTGTGAAGCCACAGCCGGGTGCCCACGCTTGCAATGCCAGCGCCGCGGAGAGGAGGGGGAGAGGAGTGAGGCTTCGGGCATCCGCATCGCTGGAGCGTGGGACAGGTAAGGGCCGGTTTACACCTGAAGTGACGCGACATGCAGGGCGACTCGAGTCGCCCCACTTGAAGCGACCTAAGCGCGGCTTACAGGAGACTTCTATTATAGAAGTCAATGCAAGTGGCGCTGAGGTTGCCCCGAAAATAGCGCAGAAACCTTTTTTCTAAGTCGGAGCGACTTGAGTCGCTCATATTAGAACGGTCCCATTGCACTGCATTGAGGCGACTTGTCAGACAACTCAAGTCGCCTGAAAAGTCGCCTAGATGTGAACGGGCCCTTAGTGTCTTTTTAATAAAAAATAGGCAGCTACATTTTTTGTAGCACGTGCGCCAACCGCTGCCTATCCATGCGTCCGGCCCCTTTCAGGACACCGGTGCATGAATTCCAATGGGGTTGGGGTGTTTTTTTTTGAAGCACCGATTAGAGCCAGAGGCTCTAATAGGCTTCAATATAGGGTGGGCTCAGGGTGCAGAGAGTGCGCTCTCAGACCACCCAAATGTGTTTCAACAGCTTCGCTGTTGTAACACTGATCCTCCTCCCGGCCAATCAGGAAGCAGGTTTTGACACCCGTCACCCAATTGGCTGAAAGGACAGGCGATCCTATTGGACGCAGAGGAGAGGAGCTGGAAGCAGTCATGGAGGAGAGGACTCTGAGCCAAGGCTTATTGTAAGTAAGTAAGTACCGGACCGACTGGCAAACAGCGCGGAGGGGCGGGGATGGGGCTGGTGGGTGCCGCTCAGTGGGGAATGGGTGGTTGTTTTCCACCTCCCCCTAAAAAAAACCCATCAACCGTCACTGCGTGCAAATGCTGCGATACTAAAAACTTTACCTTCACATATGTTTCAGGTTTCAGTGCGATTTGTAATAAGAGCGCAGTGCAATTTTAATCAGCAGTTCAGGTGTGAACTTTTAACAAAGATTTACCCCCCCCCTTCCTGACCAGGCCATTTTTCGCGATTCGGCACTGCGTTACTTTAACTGACTATCGCACAGACGTGCGTCGCTGTGCCCAAATGAAATTGATGTCCTTTTCCCCCACAAATGGAGCTTTCTTTTGGTGGTATTTGCTCACCTCTGCGTTTTGTATTTTTTGCGCTATAAACAAAAAACGACCGATAATTTTGGAAAAAAAAAAACCCAATATTTTTTACTTTCTGCTTTAAAACATTCAGTAAAAAAATGTTAAAAAATCAAATTTCTTCATAAATTTAGGCCAATATGTATTCTGCTACTTATTTTTGGTAAAAAAAAAAAACCCCAAAAAGTGCACATTGATTGCCGCAAAAGTTATAGCGTCTACAAAGTATAGATTTATGGAATTTTTATTTATTTTTTTATTAGTAATGTCGGCGGCCTATAGCGGGACTGCGATATTGCGGCGGACTCGGTCTTATAAAACTGGTATTGGTGCATCCCTAGTTTGTTTAGGTTTGTCCCCATACTACATCATTGGGCAGGTCGGAAAGAGATTGTACAATTAGGTGTAACTAAAAGAAACTGAACAAGAAAATTGCATAATGTATAATGCTGAGGCCCCTTTCACACCTGTGCAACTTGTCCTGCGACTTGGGACTGCAAAATCGCAGGACAAGTCGTACCGCATGATTTCCACTGAGTAACATTCATATCTGTGCGACTTCAAAGTAGTCCCTGCACTACTTTGGTCCGACTTTGATGCGATTTGAGGTCCCATAGACCTCAATATTACACAGGCATTGCTTAAAGTTGCATCAAAATCATGGCAAAAAAAAATCGCTGTAAAATTGCGGCAAAATCACGCAACTTTCAGGTTGCACAAATGTGAAAGGGGCTTAAGCCTCGTACACACGGTGCGACGGGCGTACGACCGAACGGCCCAAATCGTATGTTGGCTCATGTATCTTGTGTACTGACGTGCACTATGCGATCGTACGTCCAAGCCGAACACAGTGACGTGCTACGAGCGTATAAAGAGGAAATTCAGGTGAATGTGATTTGTGAATTAGGAACGTCAGTTTCCCAGAACGGACACTTCCGGGCGTTCCTGACTTCTGAGCATGCGTGTTTTTCACAGTACAACTTGTTGGACCAACTTCTCTGTACACACGATACAACGGTCGTACGACCGCTTGTTGTACAACCAAAGTTTTCTAGTTTGCTCATTCAACTTCTGTCGCACGTCGACTGTTCTAATCGCGTTAACGGTCGGATGATCGTACAAGTGGTCGTACGACCGTTTGCATTCGATCGTCGCACCGTGTGTATGGGGCTTTAGGCAGGCCATACATTATGCAATTTTCTTTCCCTCAACCACGGGTTGAAGGAAAGAAAATTGCTCAATTCCCCCATAAACGCAGATAGTGTTGATGAGGGAATCCCTTCTGCTGCGCTATTGTATTTTGACAGCAGGAGGTTTTCCAGCCATCAGAATACAATGATCACTGCTGGAGGGTATAGCCGCCAGTAGTAATCGAATGGAAAAAAAAAAACAGACAGGCTGGCCATAGATGGACCAAAAATTCCGAATTTCGATCCATCTACGGCCAGCTTTAGGCCTCATTCACATAGGCATACTTAATACTTACTTAAGACATACATCCATATGATGGCAATGTTTTGCCCGCAGGGGATGCACAGGTGTTCAGTGCAACGCCGTGCAGGCAGTCCCATTTATGTCAATTGGCATGCAGACACTGCTCCCAAATTGACAGCCATGTGGGTGCATGTTCCTGATCGCAGACAGTGTACATTCGGGGACCCGCATTCTCATTGGGTCTGTGCAGCCCCTGCATCTCAATTGACATGAATGGCACTGCCATTGTTTTACCTGCTGGATCACCAGAAGAAAATAAAGCAAAAGAATCTTCAAAAAAAAAAAAGAAAACAAATGCAGCCACCACACCTGGCACTAGTAATCTGCAATATATTACATTTAATTTTGGGTTTCAGTATTTTCTAAGTCATGGGGTAGTGGAATAAGCTGTAATACTTTCCTTACCCTTCACTACCCTGTGCAGCTGGCGCTCCTTTTCTCTCCAACGTTCTGCAATGTGGGCAGGCCCTTGCCATCCTTAAGTACAATGCAGGACTATTAACTGTGCATTGTACTTGATGATGTCAGCGTGCGACTGCCCAACATAGTGCTTGGAGAAGAGGCTTCCGGGGAACGGTCGCATAGTGCGGTGGAAGGCTGCCGCAGCAAGGCAGAAGGCACAAGCAGGGCACTGGAATTACACAATGTATTAAGAAATAGCACACTTACATGTAAAATACACTTTACAGGGTGTGGCAGGTGTGCCCAGGCACACCGTAATCCCCCTGTGCAACACACATTCCCCCTACTGCCCTGGCCCCCCCTCTCCCAGTGGCTGCAGCGCCAGGCACACACAGGGGGATGTTTTAGGATGAGCGGGGGAAGGGGAGGTAAATATGTAATTTACTGCCCCCTTCCCTTTCTGAGTGCATACAGTGAGTTATTGGTAGCGTGTGTTTGAGCTTTGGGGTGCACACCCTAATCCAATGGGCTGCGGACACCTATGCCAGCCTGGGAATGATCATGTTGGACCATCAAACAGCACGAGTAGACAGTGGCAGCGGTGGATCTGCAGTAGTGGTTGTATGTGCAGTGCTAGTGGGAACCAAAAGGTGGGCAAACCGGTGGCATATACCGCCTCAAGCGGAGGCAGCTAGGTGTCAAATGCAAGGTTTGATATGGGATGTGGGAGGGCCGCAACGCATTTCAGGGACACCCTAGGATGTGTTTCGTTCTGCCCACAATTACAATGAAGCTTTCTTAAATTGTTAACAAAATGTATATATTAAAAAAATCAACTCAAAGAAACAAAATCCTTACAAGAAAGACAGAATTAACTGAATTTATCCCATAACAGCTTAAAAGTAAATAAACCATAGACTAAGGCTCCTTTCACACCAAGGCGTTGGAAAAAAGCCTGTAAAACGCCATGATTTTAGTGTGTGTTTGTGCCGCGCTTTTGAAGCGCTAGCGCTATAAATAGCGCCCCTCTAATGGCGTTTTTTAAGCGTTTTTCAAGCATTTTTCAAGCGTTTGTATTTCAATCATGTGACCTTTCCACAGCCTCAGTACACATTTCATGCGCTTTTCAAGCGTTTTTCAAGCGCTTAACCATTATTTTCAATGGACATGGGCGTTTTTGAAGAGCTTATTTGAGCGCACAAAACAAGCTGAAAAGATGCTGCTTGCAGGACTTTTAGCAATGCCTAGCAAGCGCAACGCCTCGGTGTGAAAGCATCCATTGAGATGCATGGGGAGCGTTTTTGGTGCGCTTTTTATGTGCTAATTTTAGAGCAAAAACGCCTGAAAAACGCCTTGGTGTGAAAGGGGTCTTAAAGCGGAGTTCCACCCTAAAGTGGAACTTCCGCTGGTTGGATTCCTCCCCCCCTCAGGTGTCACATTTGGCACCTTTCGGGGGGGAGGGGGAAGAGGACCCCTGTCTTTAGACAGGTGTCCTTTTCCACACATCCAGGAGCTCTGGCCGGCGGACGCGGCCGCTGACGTCAGCAGCCCGGCTCCCTCCTCCCTGCTCGCTCTGCTTCTGGCCGCCTGGCCAGTAGCAGAGCGCTGCAGAGCCTCGGGCATGCACAGTAAGGTGCCCGGCGTGAAGCTGTACTGCTTACACGTCCGGGTTCCCTTACCCGCGATGGAGGTGGCTGCACCCGTCCCCCGATCCGAAGATCGGCGGCGGGTGCCGACATCGCTGGACTCCAGGACAAGTAAGTGTCCTAATATTAAAAGTCAGCAGCTGCTGTATGTGTAGCTGCTGACTTTTAATTTTTTTTTTAGCCCTCGGACCTCCGCTTTAAGGTTCACATTACAGTCTGTCTGTGAAAAGCTCATCTTCCTTCAACTGTCAGCTTTTTAAAAATGTTGGTGCAAGCTACGTACGAGCAATGTGCAGGAGTGATCATCGCCATCTAGTGGCTGACATGCACGCTACTTCAATTTTATCCCACTTGAGCGTGAAACCTCCAGAAACCTGCAAGGGGGGCCCCAAGGTTTCGACTGTTTAGGGTCTTCCACAGACTTCAATCTGGCACGGAAATTACAGTTTATTCCTCTACCCTTATTGAGCATTTAATCCTTGCAGTGTGGGGAGGCCACCTTTCCACCCAGGATGCAGTGCTCGGGTCCGAGTGGCCAATCACCAAACGTGGATACTATTAATTAAGGGATTCATTCGTCTACACCGCATATGTCAAACACAAGGCCCGCAGCCGAATCCGGCCCTCCAAACCATTCAATGTGGCCCTCGCACCCAGGGCTTTTTTTCAGCCAGAATGTGGCGGAACTCACCAGTGTCGCTTAGAAACATGGAAGCCTTCTGTGTTTAGAAGGTCAGCTTTCATCTTGGTGGCTCTCACAGACCCGACTGTCCTTCACGCACTCGTGGCGGGGACAGATGCCAACCAATGATCTCCCAGCAAGTGAGAGAGAAGTGGTGCCATCTACACTGCCAGGGGGTACTAGAGCTGGGCCTGGTAGGTGAGATGCAATGAAGCTTTTTTGGGGGGAGGGAATGGAGTAGAGTGGTGCAGAGGTCAGAGCCGAGACGGGGTGGAAGAGAGGTGTGGACCTCCTGTGAAAGAGAGCTGAACCCTGCATAGCGCACCTCTAAACCCTGCACTCTGTACACCACATACTCCAGAACTCTGCACTCTGTACATAGCATACTAATGAACTCTGCACTCTATATGTATCGCACCCCTGAACTCCACGCTCTCTATATATATGACACCCCTGAACTCTGCATTCTGTACGCCACGTACTCCTGAACTCTGCACTCTGTACACCGCATACTCCCGAACTCTGCACTCTGTACGTAGCATACTGATGAACTCTGCACTGTATATGTATTGCACCCCTGAACTCTGCATGCCACGTACTCCTGAACTCTGCACTCTGTACGCCACATACTCCTGAACTCTGCACATTGCATACTCCTGAACTGTGCACTCTGTACGTAGCATACTGATGAACTCTGCACTCTACATGTATCGCACCCCTGAACTCCACACTCTATATATCCCATCCCTGAACTCTGCACTCTGCACATTATGTTCTCCTGACCTCTGCACTCTGTACGCCACATACTCCTGAACTCTGCACTCTCTATGTAGCATAATGATTAACTCTGCACTCTACATGTATCGCACCCCTGAACTCCACACTCTATATATCCCTTCCCTGAACTCTGCACTCTGTACGCCACGTTCTCCTGAACTCTGCACTCTGTACGCCACGCACTCCTGAACTCTGCACTCTATACGCCACCTACTCCTGAACTCTGCACTCTGTATGTAACATAATGATTAACTCTGCACTCTACATGTATCACACCCCTGAGCTCCACATTCTATATATATATCACACCCCTGTATTCTGGACTCTGTACACCACGTTCTCCTGAACTCTGCACTCTGTACATCGCGCACTCCTGAACTCTGCACTCTGTATGTCGCGCACTCCTGAATTCTCACTCTGTATGCTGCGTACTCCTTAGTACTTCTATGTATCTGAGAAGATGCATAGTCTTACAAATACAACCGGCCCTTTGAGGGCAACCATAATGCTGCTGCAGCCTGCAATGAAGTTGAGTTTGACACCCCTGGTCTAGATGAATAACGCACAAGGGGAGGCAAGGCCAGACAATTTTGTAAATAGAAAAAGGAAATGAAAAAAAAGAGCGCTATCCGTGCAGAGGACCGGAGAAGAGGTGGAGAGGAAAGTATTTGTGGGTGAAGATCCTCTTTAAAGTGTCCCTGTCACCTTTTTAACACAATTTATTTTGAACAAATTTAAACAAATTATCCAGCAGAAGAAGTTTATACTCACCTGTCGCACAGTCTGTCCCTGGAATGTTCATTCTCTTGCAGAGTTATGGCCCTCTAAAGAAATTTAAGGGCTCAGTCACACCAGGTGGGTCAAGATGCTTGGATATGCATCAATCAACACAGACTCAATGCAAGGAAATGTAGAAAATGATTTTTCCTTAAGTGCCCTGTGCACACAATACACATGCATTGCGTAAAAATGTAGCACAACGCATGGCCATGTGCTGTGGTGCAAAAAGTTGAACTAATCATTTAAATACTCCGTATGCTCTTACAATGTATTTTGACACCCCTATACAAGGCACACCGCCAATGTGCAGTTGTGTCAGATACCCGCGTCACCCTGTATCCCACTGGGGTCTCATCCGCCAACCCTACATCATTAATATAGGACACATTAGTGATGCACGCTAGAGTCCAGTGGAAGGGGGGGAGGTTAGGACCCAGGTATCACTAGGGTTGCCACATCATCCCTTTAATCCAGGACACATATCAATTACACAGGTTGTTCTGTGGTTGATTAAGGTGGTTATTAAACAAACTTGGTGCCTTATCTGTTCAATTAGCCTCAGAACCACCTGTGTAATTCATATGCGTCCTGGATTAAAGGGATGATGTGGCAACCTTAGGTATCACACCTGGAAGGCTCTTCAGGTGTAAGTGTGAAGGGACGGACAGCGGGACAGGTGAGTATAAACATACTTTATTCTGCAGAATGTGATTTTTTTTTTCTCCTGACAGTAGCGCACTATTAAAAACCACTGAGGGCAAGCATTTATTACTAGAAATGAATACAAAAATAAATTATGGAGAGTACAGCTACACAAAAGCTAGAGCACCCCCTTGTTAATCCATGGGAACTGCAGAAAGACTCACCTGTGTCTTGTTCTTGGTATCCAAGCAGCCACCCATCTGTCTGATAAACTGTTTCTGGGTGAGAAGGAACTAGTAAACGGCAAACAAAAGAGAACATGACAATGGTTATCAAATATCACAAAGGGAGAGGCTGCAAGTGGGAATACAGGAGTTACATGGAGTATGCAGGCGAAACAGAATAAAACAGGAGACTAGCAACAGAAACCCAATAATACTAGGAAATAGGATTACAGTGGATTATTTAGTGCAAGCAATCACAAAATTGTACCCAACTTTTGCTGAAATATAAAAGACGGTGGGTGTGTAAAGAGTACCTGTAAGAAGGCATCTGAGGCCATTGGAATGCCTGTGGGCGGGCGCACGTAGCATGTGCGCGCGCCTGTGCGAATGCGCCGGCATTGGCGCCAAAACGGCCATTTAAGTGGACAGCACCCTGCGTCCCAGTGTTCCGTAGCGATCTTTTCTGAGCTCTCCTGTTTACCTGTGACCCGGCTTGACCCCGTATCTGTTTGAACTCTGCCTGCAGAGCCTGCCCCAGCCTACGACCATTCTCCTACCTGACCCCTTTGTACCTCAGTTGTCCGCCTGTTGCCGAACCTGCCAGCACCTGAACACCCGACTGCCTGCTCCTCCTGTACTGCTCTGCCCACATGTTGTTGACCCGGCCTGTACCACTACTCTTCAGTCTCGCACGAACCTCTGGACGACATCTCATCACCTTCTGTGTCCAATCCAGCCCTCATGCCCTCTTGCACTCTAGCACTCCCTGTCTGTTCTACCAGGGGTGCTGGAACCAGGGCCGTAAGAGAGGTTGCCTACTGCATAAGTCAGACTCTACCACCAGGTACGTAACAGTACCAAACATGTCAAGCCTTAAGATCGTGCACACCTGTGAAATTGCAAAAGACTAATGATGCCTATAAGAATCCTTTTACACTGAAGAGCTGCTAAAACAGCCGCTAAAGCGCCGGTTGTTTTTGCGGTGCTTTAGCGGCACTTTTCGGGCGATAGCGGGCCACTTTTTTTAAGGTTACATTACCTTAAAAAAACTGAAAAAATACCAGTTTTGTGGCGCTCTCAATGTCAGGATAGGATGGCCAATAATACAAGGGGGCCTATCCTGACATTATTTTTCAGTTTTCAATCTTTGCTTTTGCCTTTATGTGTTGCACATAATACCGGCCATCTACTGATTGGTCTTTTGCTGCCGGCTGGCTGTCAATTGGATCTTCCTTTGGATTGGCCACTGATTAATTGAATTGCTCCCACCTAATTGTTGTTTAATGTTGCTTATATATACATTCTGTATGCTGTATACATCAGGCTATGACTAAACACCGCTGACTGGTGTGAAACGCGTCAGCCTTGCTGGGACCTGTAGCTTGCCTATGCTTTTTTATTAATAAAGGAGATCGTATGGAGTGTGGCCATCCAGCCTGGTTTTTTCCTCCCATTCTGACAATCCCAACAATTCCTCACATGCATGGTACAATATAATGTAGGTATAGATACATGTGTTTGCCCTGTGCTGCATGTTTGAATTGGGGTTTGTACAGAGGTGATGGTGCTGTGTTAATTTTTTAAAATTATGTTTTAATTATTATTTTTATTTAATCTGTATCATTTTTTTACACATTTTTTTCTTTTTAATTTAATTGCTATCACACGGGGGCTAAGAAGGCACCTTTGTGATAGAATTGGGCAGGTGACAGATCCACTTTAGTGAGACATCAGTGGTCTATTAGACCTCCAGTAACTTCCCTACAGCTAATCAAGCACAGACCGTGCTTGATTAGTTGCATTCTTGGCTATACTAGCCAAGGAGTGACAGCTGTGAAGCCGGGAGTGACGTAATACACATAATTTCTGGATTGATTTGCTGAAATGGTGCTGGAAAACAGATGTTCCCCAATCACCTCCTGCTCTCGCTGTTGGAGCCACTTACCACAGTCCCGGGTTCCCCAGAGGAAAGGGAGAGCCCAGGAACAATGGCAGACACTGCTGGCAGGGAGGCACACCTTCAGAGCCTCATAAAAGTGATTACTTTTATCTGAAATCCCTTTGTAGGCTGTAAAAATCGATACCAAGCTCACAACTGAGCAACAACTGTGAGCTTGTTTTAACCCCTTTATAAACGTACCTTGGTTGACAAGGGGTTAAAGTCTATGTCTGGACAAGAAAAAACATACACAGTATATCGCTACAATACATGCACATTCCTTGTGGTTTATCCCTTTATAAACACTGAAAGTACAGAAAACTGCTCATTGATCCTGCTAGATTTCCAGTGTGCGCCCAACTTTCTGTAGTGGGCTGACAACACTGAATCTGTTGCACTGAAATCACAAGCAGTGTTGTCAGCCTTGTTGGCTATGGGAGAGAAGGAGGTGTTTTGCAGTGCAACAGGGGAAACCTCTGACAATCCTGTTTAAGATTTCAGTGCAGCAGAAGTATCGTTATTATGGGAATTTAGGAGCACACTGGATTTCTTGCAGATCAACAGGTATTCTTCTTTACTTGTGATAAAAAATAGGGGAATGTACATGTATTGTAGAAATGTACTAAGTGGGTGCAAGACACCAGATTCAAACCAATCAGCATGTCCAGCACTCCA
>BLSH010102671.1:206645-216674 GCA_018402905.1 Glandirana rugosa
ACACATATTCTCTGTCCGGGTTTCAGCGTGACTTCAACGAAAGTTTAGCGGATCGTTCCAGCGGGGCGTTCAGCCTAGTGGGCACACACTTGGCCGAGAATCTCTCACGAGGATTAGAGTTGAGTAATGGACATATCTTCTGTGGACCCTCGGTCTTTAGAACGACTAACTATCTCCTAGTTTATGAATAAAGTAAATAATTTTACGTTTAGTTAAATATTGAAAAAACTTTACGTAAAAAAACCTATAAAAACAACAATAAGAAAGAGAGTGACAATTTTATTTGGCTGGTAATTTTAATATCTGACTAGATACTGGGCAGTGATACAACTAAAAACCACAGGGACCTGATGCAAAATACTTGCCCTCCACCATACATTGAGGGAAAAAAGTATTTGACCCCCATGCTGATTTTGTACAGTTGCCCACTGACAAAGAAATGATCAGTCTATAATTTTAATGGTCGGTTTATTTTAACAGTGAGAGAAAGAATAACAACAAAAATATCCAAAAAAATGCATTTCAAAAAAGTTATAAATTGATTTGCATTTTAATAAATGAAATAAGTATTTGATCCTCTATCAATCAGCAAGATTTCTGGCTCCCAGGTGTCTTCTATACAGGTAATGAGTTGAGATTAGGAGCACTCTCTAAGAGCCGGTTCACACACGGGTGATCCGACTTGCGGGGCGACCTTGCTAGGCGATTTGAAAGCAACTTCAGTGCGACTTTGGGCAACTTATAGCGCGGCTTGAGGCAACTTACAACACAACTTCATGCCAGGCGACTTTGCTGTGGCCAATCAGAGAAGGGAGGGAGGGGGTTGCCCTAAAATAAATTCTATTCTTTTCACTGTGGAGTCGCATCTGTTTAGATGGGGATCCGACTTGGAGGCGATTTCCATTGATTTCTATGGGCACAACTCGGATAGAAGTCGCCTCAAAGTAGTACAAGAACCTTTTCTGTAGTCGGAGCGACTTCAGTAGTGTACATTTAGACCACTCACATTCACTTCTATGGGATTTCACTTGGCAAGCGACTTGGAGCGACACAAGTTACCTCCCAAGTCGCTGTAGTGTGAACCGGTTCTTATAGGGAATGCTCCTAATCTGAGCTTGCTACCTATATAAAAGACACCTATCCACAGAAGCAATCAATCAATCAATCAGATTCCAATCTCTCCACCATGGCCAAGACCAAAGAGCTGTCCAAGGAAGTGAGGGACAAGATTGTAGACCTACACAAGGCTGGAATGGGCTACAAGACAATCGCCAAGCAGCTGGGTGAGAGGATAACAACAATTGGTGCGATTATTCACAAATAGAAGAAACACAAAATAACTGCCAATTTCCTTCGGTCTGGGGCTTCATGCAAGATCTCACCTCGTGGAGCTTTAATGATCATGAGAACGGTGAGGAATCAGCCCAGAACTACACAGGAGAATCTTGTCAATGATCTCATGGCAGCTGGGACCACAGTCACCAAGAAAACAATTGGTAACACTACGCCGTGAAGAACTGAAATCCTGCAGCACCCCCTGCTCAAGAAATCACATATACAGGCCCGTTGGTAATTTGCTAATGAACATCTGAATGATTCAGAGGAGAACTGGGTGAAAGTGTTGTGGTCAGATGAGACCAAAATCGAGCTCTTTGGCATCAACTCAACTTGGAGGAGGAGGAATGCTGCCTATGGCCCCAAGAACACCACCCCCTCCCCCCGTCAAACATGGAGATGGAAGCATTATGGTTTGGGGGTGTTTTCCTGCTAAAGGGACAGGACAACTTCACCACATCAAAGGGACGATGGACGGGGCCATGTACCATCAAATCTTGGGTGAGAACCTCCTTCCCTCAGCCAGGGCACTGTCGTGGATGGGTATTCCAGCAGGACAATGACCCAAAACACACGACCAAGCAACAAAGGAGTGAAGAAGAAGCACAAGAAGAAGCACATTAAGGTCCTGGAGTAGCCTAGTCAGTCTCCAGACCTTAATCCCATAGAAAATATGTGGAAGGAGCTCAGCTGAAGGTTTGAGTAACCAAACGTCAGCTTCAAAATCTTAATGACTTGGACAGGATCTGCAAAGAGGAGTGGGACAAAATCCCTCCTGAGATGTCTGCAAACCTGGTGGCCAACTACAAAAACGTCTGAGCTCTGTGATTACCAACAAGGGTTTTGCCACTCTCACTGCTAAAATAAAACTACCATTAAAATTATAGACTGATCATTTATTTGTCAATGGGCAAACGTACAAATTCAGCAGGGGATCAAATACTTTTTTCCCCTCACTGTATGTGTGTGCAGTGCACTGTGAGTCTATTAAGTCCGTCAATTTTTAACAAGCACGTGATTACAGCCTGAGGCTCTAATTTACTTCTTTTACAGTGTGAAGCACTGCACTCCAAACCCTCCCACTTTTGATTTTAGAGAATTAAATTCGCTGTTGCGTCATTTCTGGTTTCCGGCTTCTCGTCCCAGCCAATCAGGAGGCTGGTTATTTGGAACAGTTAAGAATCCGTGTATCAGGGAAGCCGTAACAGCCCAGGCTGGAGGCTCCATTTGCAGGTAAGGACCTGGAGGGGTTTGTTTGTGCCCCCCACCCCAAAATTTTTTTATCACCATCCGCCACTGGCCTTGAGGACAATTTGAAATGTATATAAAAACAGGATTGACGCTGCCAATGTGAATGAGGACTTGGCTTCTTTATATTTTATGTCTTTTTGACTGGACTGATTCTGGTCAGAAAGAATAAAGTAGGTGTTTTTTTTAAACCTTAATGCATTCTACGCATTAAGGTAAAAGAAACCTTCTGTATGCAACCCCCTAAATACTTACTTGAGCCCCATCTCGATCCAATGATGTGCACAAGAGCAACAGCTCTCTCTTTCATCATTGGACAGAGAGCCACTGCTGCTGTCAATCACATTCAGTGAGGAGAGTGCTGGGTTGGGGCCGACCCTGCTGGACTAGTTATTTTATATAATGGAGAAAAGTAACAGGAGGAGCTGTAACACACAAAGGTGGAGGGTTGGTGGGATAACCCAAACCTTCAAGTAAAGTGTCAGGAATTATCTCACTTTCTGTCTATATGCACTTGCTCCAGCATCAGATGCACATCATTGCTCGACAGGTACTATATGAGTCATTTAATTCTAACTCACAGCATAAGTTACTATTGATTAGTGTTAGTATACCAAACAGTTCATTCTAATGAATGATCAGTCCTCCAAACTTTGATTTGAAAAACAAATCTCATGCTGCCTGTATATATTTTGCATCATGTGTCTCCAGCGACAATAATTAGGACATCGATTTTGTCAGAAGGCCAAATGGAGAGGAAGGGATTGCAGCTTGCACAGCTCTTGTACACAGATAACGCAAGATATTTGTGCAATACAGTCCACAAAAACCTTAAAATTAATACAGCCTGTGAACTGAAGGTAATGACCTACAGTAACATCTCTGGTCTGATCATCTGGACATGCTCGGCAGCAAATAGAAGCAATTATAAATAGTGTAATAGAACAAAAAGATCAAAAGAGGCGTCTGTCTGGGCAACCAATCCGCTTCACATTGTCTCACTAGACCAGGGGCCAGATTCAATGTATGTGAATGCATGGAGAGCCACATTCACCTGCTAATAAATTAAGATAATAATCTGGACTCCTTTACATTACACAGCCCCCGCACCTCTGGACCGCATTACATTACACAGCCCCCGCACCTCTGGACCCCTTTACATTACACAGCCCCCGCACCTCTGGACCGCATTACATTACACAGCCCCCGCACCTCTGGACCCCTTTACATTACACAGCCCCCCATGAACTTCACACAGCCCCCCCTGCATATTACACAGTCCCCCTCCTCATATTATGCCTTAAAATTGCGCACACTCGTGAAATAGCGACAAACTAGGGATCTGGGGTCTATAAGATATTTTATACATAGTTACATTGGTCCAGCTTAGACCAACATAACTATGTGTATACCATACCTGGCCGGTGACCCTGGAAGCTGGAAATCACTGACGCTTCTACTCCAGTGATCTCCACTTGCTTTTTTTTTTTGCCGAGCAGTCCCCCTGATATATAATAAATACAGGAGGTCAGCTTCTCAGCATGGGTGCCATTCAGAGAATGCTTTACATTTTCTTAATGAATTTAAAGCGTTCTTTGATTGGACGAGGTAGAAAACATGATGTCACTGGCCCAGCTCTCTACCCTGTCCAATCAGAGAATGCTTTGCATTTATTAAGAATATGCACTGATACCTGAGAGAATCACTGACATGTCAGCTGGTCCTTTTGTGGCAGGGCTGAAATGCACTGGAAATGTTTTTTTTTTTGGGATCAAGTTAATTTTCATGGCAAAGAGGGACTTTGCAATTAATTGCATTTCATCTGATCACTCTTCATAACATTCTGGAGCATGTACAAATTGCCATCGTAAAAACGGAGGCAGCGGACTTTGTGAAAATTAATATTTGTGTCATTCTCAAATACTTTTGTCCACGGCTATACATTCAGGACATTAATGTACAAGGACCAAGATCATATCAATTGCTTCCTTCTCTGAGTCGGCCATCACAGTGAGGCCCACAGATTTTGCTAGCACAGATTTCTTTATAAATTTTTGTTAAACAAAACTGCACTGAAAGAAAAGCAGGGGTTGTCACTGCTGATCATTTTCTGAAGGTAGATACTGTAATGATGATCCACTGGCTTCAATAATTACTGGGCCACTAGCCTGGAACAAGCATGCAGTCACTAAAGAGTAAAGTCACACTATCCAATCTGCATTCTTGTACCAGTTCAGTGACAAAGAAGGTACTGAACTCAGCCAGAATCAGGCAACTTTCATTTTCAGGATGGTGTTTTCACTTATTTTACAGCACTAATTCTAGCCTTGAAATATAAGGTGCTGAATCTTTACATCTAATCTTTAGTGTCTTTTAATTGTCTAGGACAGTATCTGGATTCTCACCTTGCTCAGTTGCTTCCTGGGAGCTGAGGAGAGACAGACTTGACCCCATGTCCAATATCTTCCAAACTTCCTGCAAAGATGTATCGCCCTCTGTCAGTGAGGCTGCTGAACGCAAGGAACGGGCGCTGCTCACGTGATTCACACGGGGTGATTGTAACAGGTTCTCTTTCTGTGTTGGTTTTGCTTCAGTAGTCTGTGAGAAATTAACATGTTCAATAAACAAGACACATCATTTTGCTTATTGACAAAACAAAAAAATGGTAATTTTAATAGACTTATCAATGGAAGAATTGAGTAAGATGCCACTGCATCTTGATCGTTTAACCTTAGTCCCTATCAGAGCCCTGCTAACTAACTTCCTAATATGTATAACACTCCCATTAGGCTTAATGTGGTTCTAAAGCCAAAACACTTTTTACCTTAAAGTGCATGTAAACCCACCACTCACCCAGTATAAACTAATGGCACAGTATTAATGTATATGTACATGCAAGCCTCCTGCATGTATCCCTACCTTGCAAATGTCACCCTTTTCAGCAGTAGCAGCCTTGCAAAACACTGGAATCAGTGGGTGTCTCGCTTTGCTGAAGTTCGGTGGGTGGAGTTTTGATGTCACAAGACTCCTCCACCCAGCTCTATACTGAGAGCTGGAGGAGATGGGAGGGGGGAGTGTGAAGCTCTGTATACTCCGTGCAGGAGATAAGGAAATGACCTGTCACTCACACAGCCCGGGATGAAACGACTCCTTGTTCTCCCCTAGTCAGTCTTTCTCTGTAAAAAGATAAAGGAATTTCTCAGAGTTGGATTAACTCATCGTGGCAAGACTGGGCACAGATGACATGATATCCTCTCCTATATAAGGTAGAAATGTCAGTAAAATTTTTTCCCCCCAGGTTTACATCCACTTTAAAGAGGAGCTGTCTGTGTCAATGGAGTTAGCAGCAGAGTTCGGGAGCAAGGATGTGCTCCTTGCTGTGAAGGCCAGCTGTAGGTGGGGGCAGGGGCCATCCCTTTGTTACTGGTGTAAATTTTGGTCAGGAGACACACTGGGCACCTTTGCTGCCATTGTGCTATGTACTGGGCTTCCAATGTGCCACTGTGCCTTTAAGGAGGATTGGGCTACCTCCAGGCCCATCTGCCCCTTATCTATCCATTAGAATGCATGTGCTTCCATTGTGGAGACCCTCATAAATTTAGAAGGTTAGGACTGCAAGTAATAAAGGGTGCCGTGAAGGGGCCTTGCAGCTTACGCATATGTTTTCCAATGTGTGCTAACTAAGCCCCTGTTTTTAACGCATACTGATGGGCAGGTTAGTTTGGTTGGTAAGCAGACTGGTTGGGGAGTTGAGCTGGGAAATTTTCTCTGGTTTTGTCTATCTGTGAGTGGATCCCCTGCTGATCGGAAAGGAATCTGCCAATGAGAAAAGAGCCTAATTGTTCTGGTGACCACTATCCCCAAGACTGAAAAAAAATTGAGATGTCCTCTCAATTCCTGTTGTGTCTATAGGAAAGAAAGTGAGGGGAAATCTCCTTAATGGGACACAGGTAGCAAAAAATGTGACAGGGGTTTTAACCATTGATTATTCTATCCAAAATTAAAAAACTACTTCAGATATACTTCAAATGATAACTGTACCGTTGGTACAATTATCCAAATGATGAGTCAGTTCTAAAAAGTAATTCTAAAAGGTACAGGATCCATCTGAATCTATGTAACGCTGTCCGAAATAACTCTTGACCACTGTTCCTTCAACAGGAGATCATCTATGTAACCCACAATGGGTAGGCCATGAGAATGCAACAGGGCTAGTATTGGGGTAAGCACCTAGGTGGATACCTGAGGTGCAGATGAAAGGCCAAAGGGCAGGGCCACAAACTGGTAGTATAGAGGCTGACCACACTCCAAAAGATGATTACAACGCACTATTCCCAATGCACACGTTCCTCTCGAAATTGCTGTGCATATAAGCGGGTGCTGAAGCGACCATCGGCTGGAACCTTGTATAAACAGCACAAGAGAATGTCACCAGCACACCATGGATCTCCAGTGTGAGTCCAAAGCTTTATTCAGCGATCACATTGTTATAGCAGATTGCTATCTGGTGACATTCTCTTGCCCCAAATGATGATTAAGCCCATTCTGCGTGAGACGCGTTAACAGTCATCCCTGGTTTAGAGCTCTGATGTTTGTACACTTTGTATAGGCCCCAAGGCAAAGCATCGCTGATGTGCTGCAAATATGGGGAAATGTAGTGGGAAGAATTTGATGTTCACAAAAGCCAGAAAGTCTCCCTGGTAAAGGGAGATGTTGACAGGTTTTGTAGATTCCATGTGGAATTTTTACCAGAAGTATAACTGAAGGCAAAACTTTTACCAGAACAGGAATAGAAGGGAAATCTACCAATGGGGATACTAGTTCTGGTGATCCTGGTGACTACTATTTCTATAACTTTGAAGGGATTTCGTCTCACTTCTTGTTGTGGTTATAGAACAGAAGGTTGAGGAAAATCTCAACGGGACAGAGGTGGCAAAAAACCTGACAGGAGTTATAACCCTCCCTTTTCTATCCAAAATGTAAAAAAAATGTCTTCGGTTCTACTTCAAGACATTCAAAGCTTTAACATCCAAAACAGAGTGAATACCCCCTTTGGGCTTGGAAAATGTAAATAGGTTGGAGTAAAACCCATGTAACTGCTCTGCCACAGGAACTGGGGTAATGACACCTTGATCAAGAAGAAATTTGAGGGCTCAACGGAGATCTGCTAACATGTGCACTGACACAGAAAGGTTGGAGGTGAGAAACCAAGATGAGAGCAAGGAGTGAAATTCCAGTTTGTAGCCCTGGAATACCTCCTCCCACACCCAAATGTCTGACATATAAGCTGTCCAAGCATCCACAAAGTCTAACAAATGTCTTCCCACTCAAGTACGAATACACCTTCATGCAGAAGAAGGCTTGCAGACTTTAAGTACCAGGACTTGCATGTGGACAGGCACCTCAGCTTGGGGGGGGGGGGGGGACGACGACTTGACACAGAGGCTGAGGAACTGGGGAACATATGGAATGTTGCTTAACGGATAAAGATGGAGAAGACTTAGAAGCCTGTTCCTTAGGTTAGAGTGCTTTTGCCACCAGTAGCAGATGAGCAGGAGAACACCAGGTACAATGCTAACACCTTCTGCAGCAAAACCAG
The DNA here is from genome assembly GCA_018402905.1 of Glandirana rugosa. NCBI lineage: Eukaryota > Metazoa > Chordata > Amphibia > Anura > Ranidae > Glandirana > Glandirana rugosa. The sequence continues at coordinate 214,828 of BLSH010102671.1, forward strand.
CAGGAATGGAGAATAAACACACCCAGCAACCTAAATAATGGGGGTAGCTCTGACTGGCTTCCACACTAAGTGAGTCCTTAGAGACAGGGCAACTACTAAGGCAATGCCAATAGCTTTGGACATGAAAGTGCTTCGTAGCTTTTACCATAACAGAACCTGGAAAGTGCTCCATGTGCAATACCGGGCACGAAGATTACTTCCAGTCCAGTGGAGTATGAATGCAGTACTCCATAAGCCATGCTAGTAAGGACAACCATGCCAGAAAGATGTAATTGAAGAGATGAAGCTCTAGCAGCAATTTAGAGAAGAATCTTGACTGAAGAAAAAAAGTTGAAAAAGAAAAGAGATGCTAGCAAAAATTAAAAGGGTAACTCAACTTTCTTGGGGGGAGGGGGAAGAAAAATTAGCAAATAAAAAAAATATTAGCATATACAATTGCGAAACAAATGAATGTTATTAAAAATGACCTTTCTTTTTCAATCTACAGTACTGTAATTTTCTGTAAAATGCAATATGGCTACCTGGTGGAGTTCTGTACACAGATGGTGAACGCCCCCCAGAAATGTAATTTCCTGAATGACTGATTGGCTCACTGATTTTCCCAGAAGTCTGCACTAAGATACAAATCAGATTTTGAGCATCCCCTGCAATAATAATGTAATTTTTGGTGAGAAACTCTCAAAGGGAAATCACATCTAAAGGGATACAGACCTTGCCACTTTCCTCATTAGAGCCCTGCAGGTGCAGCAGCTGACTGATAATTATAAAACCGTTCACATTAACTCTGCACATAGACACAGACAAACAGCTAATCCTTCAGAATAACAAAATGTAGAAATCAACAACAAAGTTTGTTAAAATCCCTACAAGGGAATGTTTTTTTGCTCAACAAAAGTGGAGTTACTCTTTAACACAGCAGAGTTTCAGAAAAGACACTCGTCCTACTGGGATACTAGCTGAAAACTGAGGCATGCTGGTAGTGGGAGGAGTTATTGGCTGGCCTACAGTTTTTTTTTTGTTTGCCAGTGTCCAATCCTTCTGTAGGTGGCTGCATAACCCAAAGATTTAACCAGTTCCCTACCGACGTATAGTAAAATGACGTCGGCAGGGACTGGCCGTCGATCCGGGAGGACGTCATATGACGTCCTCCGCTTCTCGCCGCTACTGCGGGCCCCCAGGGGCCCGCACAGCGGCGATCGCGGATCGCTCGTGTGCCGGAGGGTTGTGTCCCCCCCAGATCGGGGTAAAGAGCCAATAAAATTGGCTCTTTACCCTGTGACCGGCTGGGTCCAATCACAGCCGGTCACAAACGAGCCTCACGTGCACGGCGCTCGTGCGCGCCCCCAGCACGGCGATCGGAGCTGAGGCTTGTCCCTCGGACAAAGCCCAGCTCCGATCCGTGTAAAGAGCCAATAGATTTGGCTCTTTACCACGTGACCGGCTGTGTCAATCACAGCCGGTCATGTGATGTAAACAAACCGCGGTAACGAGCTGTTACCGCGGTTCTCCCTGTCACACACCGATCGTGTGTGACAGGGAGATTGCGGTAACAGCTGGTTACCGCCTACTGTGTACACCAAGCACACTGATCACCCCCCCCCCCCCCAATAAAGAGGACCTGTCACCACCCCATCAGAGTACCTGTCACAGTCCATCAGAGTACCTGTCACCTGTCCATCAAAGTACCCGAGTACCTGTCACCTTTCCATCAGAGTACCCGAGTACCTGTCACCTGTCCATCAGACTACCCGAGTACCTGTCACCTGTCCATCAGAGTACCAGAGTACTTGTCACCTGTCCATCAGAGTACCCGAGTACCTGTCACCAGTCCATCAGCTGTCTCTTAT